>JAUCMX010000029.1:13798763-13838763 GCA_033459395.1 Hemibagrus guttatus | reverse complement strand
TGATAAATGTGAAAGTGGTCACCTCGGGGCAGTTGTTGGACGTTTGTGGATGTGACTTTGACAGAGTTTATGGAAAGGCACAGCGTCTGAGAATAAAATCAAGGAGGATAGTTGGAGCTTTCTTGGACAGAGTCAAAAGACTATAAACTGAAGAGGTGAGTTTAATAATGGGGGACAGTAATGTGTGCTGAACAAAGATAAGCTCAAGAGTAAAACAGATATCCCTTGGAAAGCACTCTTTAGGGTTGATGAGAATCTTAAACCAGCATGGAGAGTATTATAGAAACCACCACTGACCAAAATTACTGGACACTTGCACTGGAAGTTATTGCTGTGAATGCCTGCTGAATGTCTGTTGAAAGGAAGTGTCCTTTCTGTGAAAATAGAGAGACAATATTCCTTTGTTCTTTGTATTGTAATAGATTGAACCTCCTATTTTTAAGACTTCAAGAAATCTGTCGGTTTCAAGGTTGTTTTTTTCCAATGTTGGTTTTATTTACGGTTTAAAAAAAATCAGAAAGAAAGTAGAAAAAAAAGGGGTTTGTTAAATTTCATCGTTGGCCAGGTAAAGACCGCAACTGTTCTAACTAGAAGGAAAAAAGACGAAGGGAAGGAAGGTGTGGATGTTGATGGCTCTTTCAGAAGTCTCGTTAAAGCCAGAATAAGACATGAATTGATGTTTTTATAAACTAATGAATTATATTGAGGGTTTCAAAGATGTTTGGAATTATGAAGAGGTTTTGATGATTTGTTGTTAAAATTGTTAAATAAAGTAGCTTTAAAATTCAAAAATTCTCTGTCTCTGTCTCTCTCTCTCTCTCTCTCTCTCTCTCTCTCTTTCCTTGTCTCTCTCCCTCTCCCTTCCTCCCTCTGTCTGTCTGTCTCGCTCGCTCTCTCTCGCCCGATCTCTCTCTGTCTCTCCCTCTCTCTCCCTCTCCCTGTTTCTCTCTGTCTCTCTCTCCGATAATGAATTGGTTTGCTGAACCAGTATGTTCTCTCTGCAGTTTAATCTTAAGACCCTGATACAGGTGAGTGTGTGTGTGTGTGTGTGTTACAGCCTGTGAAGGAGTTAAAAGCTAGGCTTGCAGTTAAAAATCACTATGAAACACTGCTTTTTTTTTTCTTTTTGGCCGTGCAGCGTCCCGTATCTCACCCTGGATCTCTAACAGCTCTACAGTCACTGCTTAATTCCTTCAGTCAGGCTGTGCATCAGTGTTTCACTCAGCATTTCATCTCTCTCTCTCTCTCTCTCTCGCTCTCTCTCTCTGCGATGTTCCAGTCTGGCCTGCGGGTGGATCGTGGAGATCGTGAGTAAAATGTAAACGCCCCTTTACGCCGTGTCATATCCTTTTAATTAAGCAGCGGAGTATAAATCAATTTGATTTCACCCTGCATTGAGCAGAGATATTATGTGGAGCAGGGCACAGCGGGATGCTAACACACTCATTTTACGCTTCCTGACGGGTTGCTAACACTAAACCCACCCGCTATAATCCATCCCATCAGGCTACACGCAAGACGACGAGATTCATCAGAGCTTTAAATGTTGACAGTTGATACCTGTTACATAAGAGTAGAATCTAAACACGCAAACTGTCGCTCCGAGGATTTCACGACTTAGCGATCGTTCGCACACAAAATTGAGCGGTCGCACGCAACCCACGTGCTTGAGATTTCGCTGATTCGAATGATGCACAACAAAAATTCCTTAAACCGGATCGCAAATTTGAAAAAAAGAGTCACAAAGGAAACCCCTAGAGGGACTGAATCGCGTGAGCTAGTCAGAACTAGCTAACACTAGCTACAGAAATGCAACTACGTTTGTTTCTACCATATAGTTACATCATTACACTTAGGACGCATTTAGAAATATTTCATGTAAGCCTTCGTGTGGAGTATTAAAATGAGAGACTGTAATACCAGGAAGCGTTTAAATAAATTAAATAAATAAATTGATTAAATAAATATGAAATCAATAAATTACATATTTCTGAACAAATGTTTAATTTAACAAATTACAAAATTACAATTATATATCTTACAGAACACTGTATATGATTTAAAAAGATTTTTTAAAAATGTAATGCTAAACATTTAAAAAGATTTAATTGTAAGTCAACTTCCTGTTATTTACACACACTCTCTTTCTCTCCATCACACACATCTTTCTAACACACACATTCTCTCCATCTCTCACATACCACACTATATCTCTCTCCCACACACACACACTATCTCTCTCTCATATATATATATATATATATATATATATATATATATATATATATATATATATATATATATATATATATATATATATATATATATATATATATATATATATATATATATATATATCAGAACCGTTGCATATTTTTATCATGGTTTATCACCTGCCCCAGTTTCATCGACACGCTTCTCTCCGTTTTCAATCATTTCCCACATGGCCACGCCCACTTTTCAGTGGTGTGATCAGTGATGTGCTTTTTCGCACCACAGACGTTATAGATAATGATCAGATAATGCTTTTGATAATAGGTTGCTGAGTGTTTTAGAGCAGAGTGAAGATCGAAGAGCCGTGTGAAAAAGCTCGCGCACCGAACGCCTCCTTCTGATTTGCTGAAAACCGGAGATCAGAAAAAAAAAGTTCCACCTCAAAACTTCGAAGGTGTGTGTGTGTGTGTGTGTGTGTGTGTGTGTACATACATCAATAAATAATACTAATATAATCTAAAATCAGACAAAAAGAGAAAAGAATAAAATCTCCCTAACACACACACAAACCTGTCTTACCATCCTCATGAGGACCTTTCACTGATGATTAATTATGTGAATAAACTGTATTATTTGTATTAATTATTATTACTGCAGGGATAAAAAGGTTTAAAGCAAACTTCAAACTGAAGGTCCAACTTTTGTCTGGTTTTTTTTTTCTTCAATAAAAGCAGCAATTTTCTCAAGTGGGGACCAGCAAAGATCTGATAATCTGTACTATATAGCCAAAAGTTTTGGGACACCCCTCCAAATCATTGAGTTCGGGTGTTGTTTTTCAGGGGTTGGGCTCGGCCTCTTAGTTCCAGTGAGAGGAACTCTTACTGCTTCAGCATACCAAGACATTTTGGACAATTTCATGCTCCCAACTTTGTGGAAACAGTTCGGGGATGAATTAGAGCGGAGACTGCGAGCCATTCCAAAACTGGGACGTCTGCCTTTACATGCACATGAATGTAATATGGAGTTGTCCCGTCCTTTACAGCTATAACAGCTTCAACTCTTCTGGGAAGGCTTTCCACAAGGTTTAGGAGTGTGTTTATGGGAATTTTTGACCGTTCCTCTAGAAGCACATTTGTGAGGTCAGGCACTGATGTTGGACGAGAAGGTCTGGCTCGCAGTCTCCGCTCTAATTCATCCCAAAGGTGTTCTATGGGGTTGAGGTCAGGACTCTGTGCAGGCCAGTCAAGTTCCTCCACACAAAACTCACTCATCCATGTCTTTATGGAGCTTGCTTTGTGCACTGGTGTACAGTCATGTTGGAACAGGAAGGGGTCATCCCCAAACTGTTCACACAAAGTTGGGAGCATGAAATTGTCCAAAATGTCTTGGCATGCTGAAGCATTAAGAGTTCCTCTCACTGGAACTAAGGGGCCGAGTCCAACCCCTGAATTCAATGATTTGGAGGGGTGTCCCAAAACTTTTGCCAATATAGTGTATGAAACCCCCACCACACACACAGAATTTTTACTGCCTTTGATCCAACACTAAACAAAAATCACTCTCGTTCTCTCTTTCACACACACACACACACCTTGACCTAGGTCACAGAAACGCTACCAATAAACTATAAAGAAATTATTACAATAAACGTCACTAAGTGCACCCATAAGTCTAAAACACCTCCTAATGCATGTACATACACACACAGTCTCACACAGCCCCCAGTAAGTGACCCTTAAATCAAATGTCCCTATAAACTGTCACTCAAGTGCTATGTGAGGACTAGTGTGTGTGTGTGTGCGCGTGCGCATGTGTAGACTTTCAGATCCCTGAAGAACCAAATGTTCCCATAATGACAGGATCGAGGAATCCAAACACACACACACACACACACACACCTCTCTCACTCAGACCCCAGAGAGCAGAAAACAGTATTCTGGTTTAATCGAGTTCATGACGCACTGAAACCTCGTCACTACTAAAAACTGAAGCAGGAAACAAGGAGTGTCAGTTAAATAAACACACAATAAATCTACATCCTGTCAGTTCAGCTGGACTTCCTCCAGCCATCTCACACTCCAACATACACACCTGCATTGCTCCTATTTCTATAATGTACAATTTCATTTGATCCTTCTACACCTGGCCAGTGAAACTGGTGACTTGCCACGCCTATTTCACGCCCTGCCACTTCAGCGTGATTGGTCAGCTGGAAATGGGCGTGGCAAGTCTCCTGACCCAAGTACAATATAGCGTAGTAGTTTAGTCATAAATTGAAGAACCATATTCTCCAGAAAGATTCACAATATACAGTAGAAAAATAATAACTGACCAAACCAACAAACCATACTTCACTTTCTTATTGCTCTCTCTCTCTTTCTGTCTGTCTGCATCACTGCTCTGTCTCTCTCTTTGTCTCTCTCTCTCTGTCTGTCTATCTGTTTGGGTGTCCGTCTCTCTCTCTGTCTCTCTCTCTGACTCTCTCTGTCTCTCTGTGCCTGTCTGTCTCTCTGTGTCTCTCTCTATCATGCTAGCTATACTATACTTAATTTTTGTTTCTTTCTTTTTTCTTTACCTCAGATTAGCTCTTTTCTCAGAAATGAAACCTTAGCTCAGAAAGCTAATTTCTATTTAGCTAGTCCTCAGAGTTACACTAGCCAGCTTCTAACATCATTTATTCATTTAGAGCTTTAGCTATATGGTACAGCAAACTGTGTGTGTGTGTGTGTGTGTGTGTGTGTCAGGAGACAGATCGATCCTGACGAGAGCCAAGGAGTTTAATTCACCTATTATGGTTTATAGCCTCGTCAAACAGTACACATGGGAGAGCCAAGCTGGCTCACACACACACACACACACACACACACACACAAAAACCCCTGAGAGAGCCTCTGTCGTTGTTCTGTAGCTTTTTGGCTCTGTCAGAGAGGAGATAAAAGAGCCGGAGAGTCAGTGTGATGCCCTCATGCTGAGATAAACAAATGAATAAAATAAACCTGAGAGCCGTAAAGACCTTCATCTTATCCGAGCTGCATCACAAACCGTCCTGATGAATTATGGATGAAAAGCTGCACTCACTCTCCTCTGACAAACCAGCAGATCAGGAAATATATACATGTACAAGCTGGCCAGGTTTAAAACCACATCTTACACACACGCACACACACACGCACACACACAATTAAACGTGCAGCAGTGAAAAAAAATAATCAAAGGTTTTACTTTTACCTCAGGTGTAGCCAAAGTGTTTGGTTTTTTCCTAAAGCTACGAAGCTAATCTAGTTACTATTTTAGCATTGTCTAAACAGTGTTGAGAAAATACACACACAGATGATTAAATGAGCAGCAGCACAAATAAATAAATAAATAAATAATCAAAACGATTTACTTTTACCTCAGGTTTAACCGCTTAGCCAAAATGTATGGTTTTATCCTAAAGTTATGAGGCTAATTTAGTATCTTCTTTAGCACTGTCCAAACAGTGTTGAGAACACACACACACTCCTCACACAGAATTTTTAGTCAATACAATAATACCCCTAAATGCTAGCCGCTATTATATTTACATCATGCTAGCTCACTATAAGAGATTACCTGTAAGGTGACTTCGGCTTTATTCATTCATTCATTCATTCGTCTACCGCTTATCCGAACTATTCTCGGGTCACGGGGAGCCTGTGCCTATCTCAGGCGTCATTGGGCATCAAGGCAGGATACACCCTGGACAGAGTGCCAACCCATCACAGGGTACATACACACTCTCATTCACGCACGCAATCACACACTACGGACAATTTTAGAGATGCCAATCAACTTACAATGCATGTCTTTGGATTGGGGGAAGAAACCGGAGTACCCGGAGGAAACCCCCGAGGCACGGGGAGAACATGCAAACTCCACACACACACGGCGGAGGCGGGAATCGAACCCCCAACCCTGGAGGTGTGAGGCAAACGTGCTAACCACTAAGCCACCGTGCCCCCCGACTTCGGCTTTATATTATATTATATTTTTTACACATTTTCATTCACAGAAGTTCCAAAATCCTTCATCAGTATTATCTCCTGACCAACTAGACGAAGAAAATTGACATGTTTATAAATAAATATTGAAAACTGACAGTTTATAGGCAGAGTGCTAGCTAAGAAGCTAGGAAGGATGCTTTAATGCTAGGCTAGTACAAAAGCAGGCTTTTTGCTACTGTACCACGTTTTGAGCTTTCAGAATGAAAAATCTGAAGAGTTTTGATATATTGCACTAATATATAGGAGTTAAAAACCTCACGGATGTTTAGAGACAGGAAAATGATCAACAACAAGCTGCAGCGATGAAGCAAAGCTAATGTTTCCACATGAAACGTCAGAAAACTCCACATTACAGCTTCACCTCAGACTGTAGCAAAGCGCTAACACTCGAAACTTCGACAATAAAAAGCAAATACACAGAAAATCCTAACCGAGTCAATAAAAACTTATTATAGAAAAAAAAACATTTAACGGCTGAATTCACTTAAATATTTAAATGAACACAGAAAATTCATCAACATCTTCTAACCAATCAGAATCCAGAATTCAACAGCACCATGCTACAAAGGTATTAGTAGTAGTAATAGTATTAGCGCTAGCGGAGGTCATATTATCAGAACTAGCTATCCGATATACTCTATGCTAGCACTCTAGCAGAGATTAGATTTAAAGTTTCCTCAGAGAATGAAACTTAGCCACCATATGCTAGCTACGAGAGATGTCTACAAGGTTTAAACTACGTATTTTGTGTCATGATTTTCCTGACAAGAGACATCTGAAAGCTTAGCTAGAAAGAATGAAGAGAGTGAGAGATTTTTCACTTCAGTATGATCAATCTATAAATATAAAATATTTTACCAGCTAATACCGTTAGCATCTGTACAGGAAAGCAGGTGCAGTTAATCCTCTCTGGCTAATATAAGGAAGGACGGAATATCAACTCTTCCTCTCTCTCGCTCCATCTCTCTGTCTGCCTGTCTCTCTCTCTATGTCACTCTCTCTCACTCCATCTTTGTCTGTCTCTCTTTAGCTCTCTCTCACTGTCTCTCTTTTTCTCTGTCTCTCTATCTATCTGTCTCTCTCTCTCTCTCTCTCTCTCTCAAAACCAATTTACAAACAATTAGGATCCTCATCCTCCTGTGTGTGTGTAAAATAGAGATAAAGTGTCCTACGCTTAACTTCCTCCTCATATGGTCACGTCAGCTATGGATGAAAGATTGCACAACCATCCAGCTGAATACCACACACACACACACACACACACACACACACGGGACTACAATACACAGGTTTTCATACATAAATAAATCAGCATATAGTCTAATGTGTAAAGCAAAACTAGCATACTAAAAGGTGTTTTTGTTTTGTTTTTTTGTCGAAACAGAAAAGAAAATAAACAAAAGCCCAAGCTATTCGAAACAACACAAAAAGACAGATTTAGAAAACAGCCACTAGGTGGCGATAAACAATTGTTACTAACTACTCTGAGTGAAAGAAATCTGCACTCATGAGTGAATGTGCTTCTTTTTTTTTTAGATGTTAGTTATTTAGTCATTAGATATACACATCTTTAGACAACGTTTAAAATCAGATTCAATTGAAATCATACAAAACTTACAGGAATTTATTGATTTTTAGCTCAAAACCAGGCTGATTTTAGGGATTATACTTTAGAAAACATTCCATTTCATCCTGGTCTTTCTATCGTAAAGTCCCCACAAGGTTGAATCCTGTCTCAGGTCCTCATAAAGGGACTAAAATCCAGCCCCACACACTTTTTTCTACAATCTGCCGTAAGAGCAGAGCAGCAGACGAGCGATTACAGCTATAAAGATCTACCATCAATTATTAAGCTCACCCTGAGGACGGCATCATTGCCGTGAAACACCCAGCAGGTGGAGGGAGGAGGACGAGCATAAATTTCAATCCGGGATACTGCCTCAGACTGTGTGTGTGAGGTTTGGAAGCAAATCTGCCAATAAAAAAAAACCCTGATTACAGCGAAATCTTACTTCAGTGACATACACACACACACACACACACAAATCAACCATTCAACATTTTTCCTTTTTTACTTTTCGATATTTCCTTTTCTCTCTCCCTCACCTATCCTTCCTTACCCATTTCTACCTCTTGTCTTCCCTTAGTCTCATATGCATGGTCTCTGGAGCTCAGTCAATCACAGGCCATCACGTACAGCATAAAAGCTTCACAACTGGAAGTGGCAGCAGCAGCTGGACCAAGTCGATACGTCAGAAGCGGAAAGATGGGACACTCGCTGACCTTCTGCGGCATTAAACGGAACTATAAATAGATAAAAGGTTGCCCATTTATTTATAGAGGAGGCAGAATACTGGTGTTTTAGAGGAATAAAACACTTTCGGGAAAACGAGAGAGAGAGAGAGAGAGAGAGAGAGAAGTGTAAGCTCTAGAATCCTGTTCCACATCAACAAACGGTGCAGCATACCTAATTTATATGAAAAGAGCTCGGGCACACCTAATCAGGATCTTAAAGTCCCCATTAAACGGCTCCATAGCCGTGATATGAGCCTCCAATTTATATAAACTCCACCTCTTCCTAATAAACGCATACACGCTAACGAGCTGCTACTGTAGAGCAAGACACAAGCAGAGGGCGGGACATAAATATATCCAGGCATTGTAATTGGATGAACAAAAGACTAGTACAGGAGTAGTGACGTCACATTCATGTAAAATATCTCCACTTCTTTTTATTCTAGTTAAAACAAGAAGCAGTGTTAAAGACAAAAGGGTTAAGTTCTCATCAGAAAATTCAACATGTTGTAAAACTGCCACTGTTCCTAACTACTTTTATTCCTTTTTTTTTTTTTTCAGTTAGGTGAACTGTTTGTGTTCTGATGTGGTTGTTAAATGAATCTGGACTCGCTTATTAATGACACAATAATCCTTCAATGACTGCTCGGTTAAGCTGAAAGATGAAGTTGTGGTATCAAGGCTAATTTAAACCACTAAACTAAACCACTAAACCATATCATTAAGCAAAAAAACACCTGATCCCATTAATAAACCTCCAAGTAGTGAAATCAGTGCTCAGGAAAGGTACACAAACTCATATACAGCACCATATATCAGATAATAAACAAAGGCCCCGTTTCAAGCCTCGGGCTCGCCTGAGAATCAAGCCGCCCACGGAGCGTCACCCGTCGGCTGTCTCACTTCCTCATAGCCGCCTCACGGAGCCTGTCTGTTTGCTTCATTGCTCCGTTTGTAGATGATACTAATATTCATTTGGGTGTATAAAACTAACACGATATGAGACATAAACCGGCTTACCTGAATTTTGTTTTGTTTTTTTTTGTTTTGCTTTGTTTTTTAAGCGCTGATTTTTCGGTAACGTTTCGGTAGATGCGCGGTGACTGATAGTGGAGTTGGCACGAAAGTAAGCAAGCAAGCGTGGTGCATAATAATGCCGTGATGCAATTTATGGAGTGGAAAAGGCGTGGAATATTGATGTGCTTTGCGTATTCGGGGGCGTAAATGCAAAAAAAAAAAAAGAACAAAAGTTACGAGGCCAAATGTCAAAAAAAAAATATATATATATATATAATAACAAACGTATACGGCTGCACACACACACGCATGGCCACGTTGTGCACCGCTTCCCCGCTGAGCATCATAATGAGGAAGCATCATAAATTTGGGTTGCTTTTGGTGTCACAATCCTGCACTTTAATAAATCTCAGTCCCTTAACCTATAAAGCAGTATAGTTCGCAAGTGCAAAATATGACACTTTATAAAATTTGACGGAGAAGTTCATTTGGTGTCATTGCAACATACATACATATATATAATCAATGCATTTATTCATGTAATGTGTGAATGCATGACACTATGAAATGTAAGGGATTGTTAATCAGCTGATCTGTATATAAGTTGAAGCAGGACTAAAGGAGGAAGAAAGGAAAGCTGTGGCCTAGAAGGTATATGCTAATACATTTCAGCATGTAGGTGTAATAAGGCGTGTTGGTCACTGTGCAGAAGGACAGCCACAATGATTACACACACACACACTCTCTCTTTCTTTCCCTCTACAGGACACATGATGGATGGATGGATGGATGGATGGATGAATGGATGCATAATAGTCAATTTTATTTACTATGATTCATAATGCCACAAACTCTTCGTCTTAATAGCACAACATTAAATATATCTCTTTAATACGTCTCTTTTTGTCCTTGACCCATATAGACCGAGCAGGCATAACATTATGACTAATATTGTGTTGGGTTTCCCCTCTTTTTCTGCCAGAACAGCCCTGACCCGTCATGCACTGTGTAACCAGCGTTAACTTCTTCAGCAATTTGAGCAACAGTAGCCCGTCTGTTGGATCGGATCACACGGGCCAGCCTTCGTTCCCCACGTGCATCAGTGAGTCTCGGCCACCCATGACCCTGTCTCCGGTTCACCACTGTTCCTTCCTTGGACCACTTTTGATAGATACTGACCACTGCAGACCGGGAACACCCCACAAGAGCTGCAGTTTTGGAGATGCTCTGATCCAGTGGTCTAGCCATCACAATTCGTCCCTTTGGTCAAACTCGCTCAAATCCTTACACTTGCCCATTTTTCCTGCTTCTAACACATCAACTTTGAGGACAAAATGTTGACTTGCTGCCTAATATATCCCACCCACGATGAGGAGATCATCAGTGTTCTTCACTTCACCTGGCACTGGTCATAATGGTATGCCTGATTGGTGTACATGTAATACCTACTATATACTATGTTCCATAAAGTGTCAGAAGCTCTAAAGTAAAAAAAAAAAGAAAGAAATCTGTTTGTATTCTCGCTCTCCCACTTCGCTCAGACTCTGTTAGATAAGAAATATCCCCGTGTCATTCATTTACAAAACAAGAAGGGAGGGGGATATGAATAAATTGAATCCTTAATCACACACACACAACATCAGACAAGTTATTTTCTGCACATGTGGGTTATATATGGGTCAGAATTCTCAGTTGCGTAACATATTCACGCTAAACATTTTATGCATGTTTTCTATGTGATGACGGACTTTTCTTCAAAATATTACGTTCTCCATGACATCCATGGTGACATGCACACCGTTGTAGTTATGTTGCTGAATCTGGAATGCAAAGACAATCATCATTAAGCATGCAAATCTGTTGCGGTACAGTTTTCGACTAAACCCAGAGTCAGAATCTTCTCTGCCTTGCTTGCGTAACCTCCTGAGTAAAGCACGGAAGAAGAAATCCTGACTTTGGAGTCTGTGTGATGTTCTCTCTGGTGTAAAGCTGGAAATCACTGGCAGGCAGCTGTATCCCTCCTGGACAATAACGATAAGAGCGCGTCCTTCTCCAGGCTCTCGTTTACCACAGCGGGTTCCTGTAGGAACCGTATCCTGGCCTAGTGCGATAACCGAGAACAAGCTCCAGAGCAGCGGGAACGTTCTTCAGCTTCCCGCAGAGAGCTCTTTACTGCCGCTGAGTGGATTGGGAGTGTGTATTATGTTGCAGGTTTAAAAAGAAAGAAACAGTCTGCAACTCAAACTGAAGACTTTTATAGTGTAGGTTTATAGATACTACAGCACAGAAGTCCACCCTGGGTTCATAAAAACCTACAGGCATATAAGTGGAATAAGAATATATCCTATATCAACATTTCACTGCCACTACAACAAGTTTGAAGTGAACATGCATTTGGAACGCAGCCTTTTATGGCAGAAGTAAATGTATTACAGCTCTCTACTAAAGACCAATATTTAAATCAGATCACATGATAGAGAGCTCTATCTATATTCATGTTATTTTAATGATTTCTTGATAGTATTGGTAACATCGTACCTTAAAGATGCTTTGTGTAATTTTTAAACATTGTTCTATTAGTAAATATTAGTAAGTTAGATTTGTTGGGAGGTTCGATGGGTAGGTTGGGTGGGATAGGTAGGTAGGTGGGGTGGGTAAGTTAGGGTTGGATAAGTAGGTAGGTGGGATAGGTAGGATTGGGTTGGATAAGGAGGTAGATGAGATGGCAGGTTAGGGTTAAATGGGTTGGTAGGGTGGGTTGATATAGTTGGATAGGTAGGTAGATGAGATAAGTAGGTAGGAGGGATGATTATGTAAGGGTTGAATGGGTATGGTAGATGGGATGGGTAGGTTAGGGATTGATTAGTACATAGGTGAGATGAGTAGGTTAGGGGTTGATGGATATGTTAGATAAGAGGGTTAGGTTGGGGATTGAGAAGTAGGTAGATGAGATGGGTAGGTTAGGGATTGATAAGTAGGTAGGTGGGATGGGTAGGTTGGGGATTGATAAGTAGGTAGGTGGGATGGGTAGGTTGGGGATTGATAAGTAGGTAGTTGGGATGGGTAGGTTGGGGATTGATAAGTAGGTAGTTGGGATGGGTAGGTTGGGGATTGATAAGTAGGTAGGTGGGATGGGTAGGTTGGGGATTGATGAGTAGGTAGATGAGATGGGTAGGTTAGGGATTGATAAGTAGGTAGTTGGGATGGGTAGGTTGGGGATTGATAAGTAGGTAGGTGGGATGAGTAGGTAGATGAGATGGGTAGGTTACGGATTAATTAGTAGGTAGATGAGATGGATAGGTTAGGGGTTGATGAGTAGGTAGATGGGGTGAGTTGGTGAGATGGGTAGGTTAGGGATTGATGAGTAGGTAGGTGAGATGGGTAGGTTAGGGATTGATGGGTAGGCACATGGGATAGGTAGGTTAGGGTTGAATGGGTATGTAGGGTGGGTTGGTATAGTGGGATAGGTAGGTAGATGGGATGAGTAAGTAGGTGGGACAGTTATGTTAGGTTTGGATGGTTATGGTAGATGGGAGTGGTAGGTTAGGGATTGATTAGTAGGTAGGTGAGATGAGTAGCTTAGGGGTTGATGGATATGTTAGATAACTGGGGTAGGTTGGGGATTGATAAGTAGGTAGATAAGATGGGTAGGTTAGGGATTGATGAGTAGGTAGATTAGATGAGTAGGTAGTGTAGGGTGGGTAGGTAAAGTGAGATGTGAATGTAAATAAGATAAAGAAGATCAGTAGATAAGAAAGAAAGAAGGAAAGAAAGAAAGAGAGAAAGAAAGAAAGAAAGAAAGAAAGAAAGAAAGAAAGAAAGAGGAAGGAAGGAAGATTGCTTACAGCACAGCAGAGAGAACTACTTTCTTTCATAGGTTGTGTGTGTGATTGGGTGTGTGTGTGTTTTCGGGTACCACTAGACCACACACGCCACGTGTTAGGTCTGAGTTTCCTCTTCATTTCCTCCCATAACTAGTGCATGTTACATAAACACCAGGTCACGAAGTCCAGGCCTGCAACGTCACGCTGAACTGTTTAACAGTTTAACATTGCAACGCAGCAGCAGTAGCAGCATCCTGCCGTGTGTTACTTCATTTCATCACTTCACAAGACTGATGCAACACTTTCTGTCTCTGTTTGCATCTTTCACTCTTTTTCACATGCGCCCCACTACTGCAACACGAAGAAAGTCAGGAAGTAGAGCGCGACAGTTGTATTGTTTGCTTAACTCATGCTCCACACGTGTCTGCGAGCACAACAGGAAGCACACGTAAAGTCAGTGGATGTTACCATTGTTTTAGCATTTCATGTTAGTTGCTGATCATCGGCTCACGCGTGTGCGGCTGTGTGTGTGTGTGAGTCCATCATCACGTTGTGTCCATGTCGAAAGCGACTGTCGCCAAACTCACCGTACTCATCTTCCTCGCTTTCATTGTCTGCCTACCAGAATTCTTCCCATCAGAAGGTGAGATGTGTGTGTGTGTGTGTGTGTGCGTGTTAAAAGAATCCTCTGACTGTAGTTTTACTGTTAAATATAACTATATTATTAAAAATGATTTGTTTACACAGGAAATA
This sequence comes from Hemibagrus guttatus, assembly GCA_033459395.1. NCBI lineage: Eukaryota > Metazoa > Chordata > Actinopteri > Siluriformes > Bagridae > Hemibagrus > Hemibagrus guttatus. Next base: position 13,824,635 of record JAUCMX010000029.1, on the reverse strand, counting down.
CATATTTATAGGCTACGATACTCTGAAATATTTTAGTTCAAAGCAACAAGAACCACACACTGTAGCTGTTTCTGGGATGTAACCATAACAATCCTAGAGTGTAATGATTAATTAATGGACTGAAACGATGAGAGGAAGCTCATCAGACACAATCTAAAGAACACAACATATTGAACATTTTCACTACAGGTGGAAATTTTATTCCTTTCAACCTTCTGACCAGGAGGATCAGAATCGATCCTGTTAACTCTGAACTGTACCGATTCCCAAAGCCTTGACGTTTTTCTTACACACACGATGTCCTCCGTCTAAAGCTGCATCACGTCCCCGTTTCTCAACAAGTCGCCCTTGTTGCGCAGGATTACAGCTAAACACCTCTGACATGAACAGAGTTGTGAAACGATTCATCCGTTCTGATTTGATTCACGTGTCATTCGGGTGTGTGTGTCTGTGCGGCGGCGTGCTCACATCCTGTCTCAGCTTCGGTGTTCTTCTTTTCCCCTGCCATTTTATCAGTCGGTTGTGGCGTCTAAATCGATAAAGTGCAAAGGCATGGTGTCATCGTGTGCGCTTTTCTTACTAAAACACATTTTCAGCGAATGGTAGTTAAATTACGGCCCGGTTCTGACAGGATTAGTTTGAGCAATAACATGTGTTACGCAGTTTATCCTGTATGAACTAACATTAGAGTAAACATCCCATTACATCCTGAAGAAAATATATAAGTATCTCTAAACAGTATTTAAGGTAAAAGTTACATAACGTACCGAATGTGCAGCTTTCAGTCTGAATTTTTCATGTCCTTCTTGAAGCAGGTTAATATCAGTGGCTCGTGAGGCTTTTAAAGGGACGGAACAGCAAAGATTCATTCATTCATTTTAGCCAAAGCTTTTTATCCAAGGTGACTTTTACAAGTGAGCCAGAATCCAATCCAAGCCCAAAAGTGGTCCTCTGGCAGTCGCGGGATTTAAATTCACAACCTTCCTGAGACAAGGACGGGATCATAATAGCTGAACTGCTGCAGATAAAATGCAGACCAGAGACACAGAGACAAAAGCAACAACACCTGTGCGTCAGTTTAATGCACAACGGAAATATTTTGTTTGTTTGTTTGTTTTTAGCTTTGTGATACTTTATTAGAATTTATGTTCCATCAACTTGTCAGGGTTTTGTTTTTTTTTGGACAGACATGCTTTATTTAAAACTAACAAAATAATAAATAAATGAATGAATGAATGAATGAATGAATGAATGAATCTTTGTGTTTGTTTGTTTATTTATTTAAAAAGGAAGCTAAAATTAAAAAAAAAAATGCAGAACTTTTCCACATCAAGCAATTACAATATTAATTTTGGTCCATTATTAACCCATGTAATCAAGCTAACTCTCAAACTAACATAGTAAAAAGCTAACCCACAAACTAGTATTACAGTAAACAGGCTAACCCACAAACTAGTATTACAGTAAACAGGCTAACCCACAAACTAGCATTACAGTAAACAGGCTAACCCTCAAACTAGTATTACAGTAAACAGGCTAACCCACAAACTAGCATTACAGTAAACAGGCTAACCCTCAAACTAGTATTACAGTAAACAGGCTAACCCTCAAACTAGTATTACAGTAAACAGGCTAACCCTCAAACTAGTATTACAGTAAACAGGCTAACCCACAAACTAGTATTACAGTAAACAGGCTAACCCTCAAACTAGTATTACAGTAAACAGGCTAACCCTCAAACTAGTATTACAGTAAACAGGCTAACCCTCAAACTAGTATTACAGTAAACAGGCTAACCCTCAAACTAGTATTACAGTAAACAGGCTAACCCTCAAACTAGTATTACAGTAAACAGGCTAACCCACAAACTAGTATTACAGTAAACAGGCTAACCCTCAAACTAGTATTACAGTAAACAGGCTAACCCTCAAACTAGTATTACAGTAAACAGGCTAACACACAAACTAGTATTACAGTAAACAGGCTAACCCTCAAACTAGTATTACAGTAAACAGGCTAACCTCAAACTAGCATTACAGTAAACAGGCTAACCACAAACTAGCATTACAGTAAAAAAGCTAACCCACAAACTAGTATTACAGTAAACAGGCTAACCCTCAAACTAGATTACAGTAAACAGGCTAACCCCAAACTAGTATTACAGTAAACAGGCTAACCCACAAACTAGATTACAGTAAACAGGCTAACCCACAAACTAGTATTACAGTAAACAGGCTAACCTCAAACTAGATTACAGTAAACAGGCTAACCACAAACTAGCATTACAGTAAACAGGCTAACCCCAAACTAGATTACAGTAAAAAAGCTAACCTCAAACTAGCATTACAGTAAACAGGCTAACCCACAAACTAGCATTACAGTAAAAAGCTAACCTCAAACTAAATTACAGTAAAAAAGCTAACCCTCAAACTAGTATTACGTTAACAGGCTAACCTCAAACTATATAAGTAAACAGGCTAACCCACAAACTAGTATTACAGTAAACAGGCTAACCCTCAAACTATATAAGTAAACAGGCTAACCCACAAACCAGCATTACAGTAAAAAGCTAAACACAAACTAGCATTAGGAAAACAGCTAAACTCAAACTTGTATTAGGGTAAAAGGTAACAAATATTTAATAAAATAACTAGTATTTTTTTTTTTTTTTTTTTTTTTTTTTTTTTTTTTTTTTTTTTTTAGTATTACAGTAAACAGGCTAACCCCAAACTAGATTACAGTAAACAGGCTAACCCCAAACTAGATTACAGTAAACAGGCTAACCCCAAACTAGTATTACCCCCTTTTGCATTACAGTAAACAGGCTAACCCCAAACTAGTATTACAGTAAACAGGCTAACCCACAAACTAGTATTACAGTAAACAGGCTAACCCTCAAACTAGTATTACAGTAAACAGGCTAACCCACAAACTAGTATTACAGTAAACAGGCTAACCCACAAACTAGTATTACAGTAAACAGGCTAACCCTCAAACTAGTATTACAGTAAACAGGCTAACCCTCAAACTAGTATTACAGTAAACAGGCTAACCCACAAACTAGTATTACAGTAAACAGGCTAACCCCAAACTAGTATTACAGTAAACAGGCTAACCCTCAAACTAGTATTACAGTAAACAGGCTAACCCACAAACTAGTATTACAGTAAACAGGCTAACCCACAAACTAGTATTACAGTAAACAGGCTAACCCTCAAACTAGTATTACAGTAAACAGGCTAACCCACAAACTAGTATTACAGTAAACAGGCTAACCCTCAAACTAGTATTACAGTAAACAGGCTAACCCTCAAACTAGTATTACAGTAAACAGGCTAACCCTCAAACTAGTATTACAGTAAACAGGCTAACCCACAAACTAGTATTACAGTAAACAGGCTAACCCTCAAACTAGTATTACAGTAAACAGGCTAACCCTCAAACTAGTATTACAGTAAACAGGCTAACCCACAAACTAGTATTACAGTAAACAGGCTAACCCTCAAACCTAACATTACAGTAAAAAAGCTAACCCTCAAACTAGTATTACTGTTAACAGGCTAATCCTCAAACTATCACTAGAGTAAACAGGCTAACCCACAAACTAGTATTACAGTAAACAGGCTAACCCTCAAACTATCACTAGAGTAAACAGGCTAACCCACAAACCAGCATTACAGTAAATAAGCTAAACACAAACTAGCATTATGGAAAACAGCTAAACGTCACCGACAGGCTTGCTCATTAGGGATAAATAGGGATAAAATAGTTTAATAATTTAATTTAAAAATTCTTTTTTTCTCCTTTCTGTTTCTTTACTTTTGAAAAGCTGCTTTGAGACCATTGTCCATTGTAAAAGGCGCTATACAAATAAATTTAATTGAACTGAATGGAATTGAATCAAGCTAACCCTCAAACTAGCATTACAGTAAATAAGCTAACCTTCAAACTAGCATTACAAGCTAATCCTCAAACTAGCATTACAGTACAGACTAAAAGACAAACTAGTATTTCTTAACTCTCACTCTCTCTCTCTCTCTCTCTCTCTCTCTCTCTCTCTCTCTCTCTCTCTCTCTCAGTCTTACAGGTCCAGTTTCTTTGTGCATCTTTTGACCCTTGTGAAAGACAGGCTTATGAGATGTACGACAACGCAGGCATCACCCGACCTCGGTGTGAGGCACAAAACACAACCAATCAAGACGCAGCAGTAAAGCAGTGGTTCATGTGTGAGACTTATGCCGACCTGCAGCGTCTCCGTGACAACGCCTCGGTCTCAGGTGAGCTGACGTGATGAATACTGGGGTGGCATGATTACCGTAAAGACAGTGTATATTCCAAACGTATCAAATATCACCGTATTCGGCTGATGCAGATTGTGTTTGGATTTGTTTTGTTTTTTCCAGAAAATGCCATGGAGGTCATCGTTACGCTCCAGATCGAAGCTCCTCCTCTTCTCCAGAACGTGAGCATAAACGGCCATTTTAACCACAGCGGACTTTACATTGAAACACAACACGACACTGTGCTGTTCGGCTGCTACGTCCGGAACGAGAGCGGTTCCAATCACATGCACCGGCCGAACAGAACCCACTGCTTTGCTCACTTCAAGGACATTCAGAGGATGTCTTCTACAACAGGTGAAGTTCCTCAAGTCATGCTCTAGATCTTTAAACGTTTTAACAGCGCCACCTGCAGTATTGGAGGGCGTGTAAATAACTACCAATACAAAACCATGGAGATCAGGCAAGCATGTTAGATGTTTATTAGACGTCATCTTCACCTGCTGAGATCTTAACCCAAACATCATCCACTTAGTCTCGGGATTTGAACCTGAAGCTTGTTTAATTCTCTGTACCATACATCACTCGTGTGTTTGTCAATCAAGAACGAGTGGTTTAATTGCAGATATGGAATTACCATTATAACCAGCAGATAAATTGATTTGATTTTTGGAATTGATCACAGAAAGGTGTAGACATGTCGGATGTGGAGGCAACCATGCTGATGCTGCTGGTCTGGTCTGGCTGAGCTGCCATTTTTCTGGTATTGCACAACTAACCTGTTCTCACAGTAGCAGTGAGGCAGCATGACAAGTTACTCACATTTGCAATACGAAATTCTGGGTATCAAATCACAGGTCTTTATCCTCCTTGAAAAATCTCTATGGGCTCGAACCCTGTTTTATATTTAGACTCCAAGTGGAGTTTTCATCCACAACCAGACAACAAAACATGCATTTTTTTTACCTGATGCTCAGGCTGCAGACAAGCTGGAGCTGGACTCCCAAAGGTGGATATAGCTGCAGGCAAGTGCAGATTATTCTCACACAGAGTCCAAGTCATAGACCGGGTGAATGACTGTGGAATACTAGCTGTGGAGTTTTACCAAATGTGGGTTTCCTTTGGGTTTCCCTGGTTTTTAGGGGTACAACAAATTGCCCCCAGGTGTGTTGTGTTTGGTGCCCTGCAACAGACGGATGTCCCACACTGTGTATACTTCAGGGATGGGGTAGCAGAGCCTACGTCTACAGTAATCCGGATAAATTTGATGATGACGTTTTCGTCTAAAACGCTCCACGTCCACATTAATGTTTTCAATCGTTTCCCAAAAGTTGGTCATCCACACTGAAACGTCTGAAAACGCTTACATCCCTGTACTGCGTATGAGAACAACATAAGGCGCTTCGACCTGCGTCATGTCCGCCTGGAGTTTATTTACCTTCAGGCTCTTTGAAACGTTGCGCATATGTCGAGGAAAAGCACAATTTTGCCCACCTGACAAAAAAGACGCCATCGTTTTCGAAAGCCTCCGTTTTCACAGACCACACGGCGACGTGAAAACGACGTTTTCAGATGTATACACTTTGGAGAGCATTTTTAAAAAACTAAAAACGCTGTTTTGGTGTAGACGGAAAGGCCAAAACGGACAGAAAAATATGTGTTTTTAAACAAAAACGTATTAGTGTGGACATGGCCTCAGTGGTTATGGTGTTGGACTACTGATTGGAAGGTTGTGAGTTCGAATCCCAGGTCCACCAAGCTGCCTCTGCTGGGCCCTTGAGCAAGGCCCTTAACCCTCAATTGCTCAGTTGTATAAAATGTGAGTCGCTGCACCTAGTGTTCCTGGGAGCTTCCTCAACCCTGATTATGATCAAGATGAATGAATAGTACTTCCTTTAAATATATTTAGAGAGAGAGAGAGAGTTTGAGAGCGAGATTGAAGCTTGTACCATCTGACCGTTGCCTTTTCTTTTTCCTCATTTCTCAGCACTGAATTATGACTCCATTGCCTTCATGCTGAGTTTTAGAAAATTCCAGAATCTAGCCTCCCTCGAGACAACTGCCCACGTATTCAATATCAATTTACTTCTTTCTGTCTTCTCTTACTCACTCTCTCCCTCCCTCCCTCTCTATCCTCATCACTCCTCCAGTGTAAAGGTTAGCCAAGGCCATATTTCATCCTGTCTATCGATTCTGGCAGGGACAACGACAGCGGCGCTTCATATTTCACCTCTGCTGCTGATAAATTTATTGCCTCAGTACGTCCCTCTAATCTGCAGAGAGTCGGCCTGCCGCAAAGCCGCAAATCCCTTCAGGCAGTCAGAGTCATTTGGGGAGAGAAAGTTAGCGTGGATACGGGAAGTTAAGAGAAAAGAATGTGAAAGCAGCGAAGGTTCATTCGGATTAGGTGCAGAATGAATGAGGACCATTTTTAATATCGCATGTTTCATATCCTCTTACAAAAAGTTTGATTCACTGATTTTTCAGGGTTTCTTTTTATTTTCATGTGATTTGTATGTCGATTTCCATCATTTCTTTTTTTCCTCGATGGTTTTATCATTTAGGCATGTGCTTAAATGTTCTATTTTTTTTTCCTAATTTTATTTTCAGATTTAAATTTTAGAAATGTAGTGCATATTTTTATATATATATATATATATATATATATATATATATATATATATATATTTACATGCCATTTCCCCCACATTATTTATTTATTGTCGCACGTTAATCTTTCACATGTTCATATTCATGTTCATTTTCTTTTTTAAATGATTCACTTATTTTCCGACGAGATTTTGTACACAGTTTTTCTTTTATTTACACATGATTTTTCCCACATGATTTATTTATGTTCACACAAGACTTTTCCACATGTTTTGGATATTTTAATTGCGATGTTTTAATTTTTTAATTTGTGATTTAACTGCAATTTTTAATTTGCGATTTTTTCCACATGATTCGATCTTCACACGTGATATTTCCACATCTTACATTTACATGATTTTTACATTTTCATATTTTCTCTCATTTACATACACATTATTTGCAATATGCGATTTCAGTATATAAGAGCTTAAAACATACCTTTACCCACGATATGAGATGTATTTGCTAAGGCTGCCCTTGACGACTCATCTCCTGTGTTCTCAGCGAGGCGTTGGAGTGTCAGTACCGTTGTGTGGTTGGGTCTGATGATGATGGTGGTCATATTGGTCCTTCTGGGAGTCAAAGATCATGTCTTTAAGAACAGATCCTGCTGCAAAAGTAAGTCTATTATCCCAAAATATGAAGCTAAGTGTGAGTTTGCTTGTGCCGGTCCTCGGCTTGTTGAGCTATGAGAGGATACGAACCCTGCCTTACCTCTTTACATTTCCAGAAAAGGTTCGACGTCCTGCTAAACAACTGAAGACGTTTTCCCAACGCAGAGTTAAATGTGAGTGATTTAATTACTTCCAGACACATTGGTGAACCATTTGCACAAATCTGGGATTGTTGCTGGAGTGGTACCATCTTTTGTACCTGTGATGGTAAAATGTGGTGAAGCTTTAATCACATTTTAGTCCTTCAGGTGCACCTTAAATATATGTTAAAGACGTATTATATTCACGTTCCTGGCTGAAAAGCACAAACGTTAATGGTACCTTTGATGGCACCAACCCAGTGACATGGAAAGCTACACTGTGATACCTTTCTTTCCAAGAGTGTACCACATTCACCAGCAGCGCTATGCTTTTCTCATTTTGTTCTTATTCAGCTTTAGGTGATTTGCCTGACAACGTATCAGTGTTAAGCATAGAAGGTAAGTGTGTATCTGTGTTTGTGTTTGTGTCTGTAGGAATAGATTTTGTTGGCTTATCCATTGGTTAGGGTTTGTGTGGCGCTTAGCCTGCTAAGCCATTAACATCGGTCGTCTAACAAACGACAACATTCAAATGATGACACTGTATAATTCTTTCTAAATCCTTTCTGAGTAACCGGTGATTTAAAATACAAACAAACTTGCAAACCATATCTTCATGGACTTTGCTTTGTGCACAGGGGCATTGTCGTGCTGGAACGGGTTCAATTCCAGTGAAGAAAAACTTTAACACACATTCTATACAACTGCGTCCAACACAGTAACATCTAAAACTGCTCTGCTGTTGGCTCTCAGCTCTGTATTGCAGGGTTAATTAAAAAAATTCACTAGATAGCAGACTACAGCATAAATCAAGTGTGATAACGTCTTCTACTGACCTAGCAAATACTTCGACCAGGAGCTGCTCCTGGACTTTTGGAAGATATTTTTAGGCACAATATAAAGAAAGCCAATCCTTTTTTCTATCCCCTCTGGGAATTTAAGGCTCTCCGGGCTAAAAGAAAAAGCTTATAAATAAATAAATACACATAACTTTGAGGATCGCTTGAAAGGAATACACATAGGTTTCAGTCTTCTCGATAGGACGAGATCTAGAGAACAAAGGTTTTCTTGAGACATTGAGCATGAAAATTGTGTTTCTATCAAAACTGACAGGCTTTAAAATGTTTCCGTCACATATCTGTGTGCAGATGTAGAACTGTTCCTGGAGAAGACTCCATCAGATTACTCAAGAGGTAAGAAAAAGGCACTAGTTTTGTGATGTAACCTCTTACCCTTCATAAACTCACACCGGGATTTGTGCTAATAATTCAGGCTGGCTTTGAAGTTTAGATCAAAAAATACTAAAAAAAAAAAAAAAAAATCTTTCTAGGCTGTTGTCTATCCATGGATCTAAGCCACAAATGACTGGTGTCAACTCTCTATTTAAAAAATATATATTATCAGAACAGAAAGAATTCTTCATCCTTATACCTAGTCTAAAGTTAGTTTTAATAATTGGAATTAAAATTTTGAATCTTAATCTTGGCTTCAACATGTAAAATCTTAAACTGGGTCGTGGACTCTGAGACCTGGTCTCATTACTCAGTCTTAGTCTTTATTAGTCTTGGCCTATGTGTCATTACTCAGTCCCATGGTCTGGGTTAATCAGGGGCCTTGGCCTGGGTTAAACAGGGGCCTTGGTCTGGGTTAATCAGGGACCTTGGTCTGGGTTAATCAGGGGCCTTGGTCTGGGTTAATCAGGGACCTTGGTCTGGGTTAATCAGGGGCCATGGTCTGGGTTAATCAGGGGTCTTGGTCTGGGTTAGACAGGGTCTTGGTCTGGGTTAGAAAGGTCTTGGTCTGGGTTAGACAGGGTCTTGGTCTCGGTTAGACAGGGTCTTGGTCTGGGTTAGACAGGTTTTGGTCTGGGTTAGACAGGGTCTTGGTCTGGGTTAGACAGGGTCTTGGTCTGGGTTAGACAGGTCTTGGTCTGGGTTAGACAGGGTGTTGGTCTGGGTTAGACAGGTTTTGGTCTGGGTTAGGCAGGTCTTGGTCTGGGTTAGACAGGGTCTTGGTCTGGGTTAGAAAGGTCTTGGTCTGGGTTAAACAGGGTCTTGGTTTGGGTTAGACAGGTTTTGGTCTGGGTTAGACAGGTTTTGGTCTGGGTTAGACAGGTTTTGGTCTGGGTTAGAAAGGTCTTGGTCTGGGTTAAACAGGGTCTTGGTCTGGGTTAGACAGGGTCTTGGTCTGGGTTAGACAGGTTTTGGTCTGGGTTAGACAGGGTCTTGGTCTGGGTTAGACAGGTTTTGGTCTGGGTTAGACAGGGTCTTGGTCTGGGTTAGACAGGGTCTTGGTCTGGGTTAGACAGGTTTTGGTCTGGGTTAGACAGGTTTTGGTCTGGGTTAGACAGGGTCTTGGTCTGGGTTAGACAGGGTCTTGGTCTGGGTTAGACAGGTTTTGGTCTGGATTAGAAAGGTCTTGGTCTGGGTTAGACAGGGTTTTTGTTTGGGTTAGATGGGGTTGTGGTCTGGGTTAAACAGGGTTTTGGTCTGGGTTAGACACTGTCTTTGACTGGGTTAGTCAGGGTAACGGTCTGGGTTAATCAGGGACTTGGTTTGGGGTTAGTCAGGGTCATGGCGAGGTCCATTATGGATTGTAATTCAGTGTTTTAGAGCTTTGTTTAAATCCAGACTAAAGTTTTCCTCCTTCCAGGTCATGACACTCATCAGAGAAAAGTCTCTTTGGTCTCCACAAAAAAGTTTCTTCACGTCTTTCAGGAATCATACAAGAGAGGTGAGAGCTGTGGAAAAGGTTGATTAAACGTTTAATCAAAGATGCTTTACACTTACAGTAGTGTTTATGTGTAGCTGTCAGGATTTTTAATGTTTGTGGCAAAATACTTTATCTACCAACTTACTTTAAAAACTGAATGGATTCCTCTCAATTTCTGCTGCATCTCTTTAACCAGGCCTGTCTCCAATTCCTGAGCTATCTGTGACAGGTACAGTGGGAAATTCCTTCATTTACACATAACTTCCATCCTCACATTATATCACAGTTCAAATATATACACATCATTTCCTTTTCCTGCTACTTTTCTTTCCAAATCCTCTACATTTGGTGTTACATGTGCATGTGTCATACCTCAGATGTTTCACTGGGAGAAAATGAGGATGAAGCAAGGTCTGATGGTGTAATAACAGAAGAAGGTTGGTAACCTTTTTAAAAATCAATCAATCAATCAATCAATCAATCAATCAAAATACAAATAGCATACATATAAATAAGATCTTGTGAATGGTTCTTTTAAGACTGGTCACAGATTTCAATCCTAATTTTAAATCCTTTTTTAAACTTTATATTTTAGAACTACTTAGGTGCTTAGATGTGAATAAGATGCGATTAGACGGAAATAAAAAATCTACCTTATTAGGAAAACACCTCAGAAATAAAGAAGTCTTGTAATAACATTAGGGGCACAGTGGCTTAGTGGTTAGCACGTTTGCCTCACACCTCCAGGGTTGGGGGTTTGATTCCCGCCTCCGCCATGTGTGTGTGGAGTTTGCATGTTCTCCCCGTGCCTCAGGGGTTTCCTCCGGGTACTCCGGTTTCCTCCCCCAATCCAAAGACATGCATTGTAGGTTGATTGGCATCGTTAAATTGTCCGTAGTGTGTGATTGTGTGAGTGAATGAGAGTGTGTGTGCGCCCTGTGATGGGTTGGCACTCCGTCCAGGGTGTATCCTACCTTGATGCCCAATGACGCCTGAGATAGGCACAGGCTCCCCGTGACCCGAGAGTAGTTCGGATAAGCGGTAGACAATGAATGTGATAACATTACGCAGACGGGACAAATTAAAGGAAAATACAGTATATAAGTGTAAAAGTATGGTGTGGGGTTTCAGCGAAAACTGGGTATAGATTTATTTTCCTTTAATTTGTCATCGATGGAACAAATAGCACCTGAGTTGAACGTAAACTAGCATTTCAATACATATAATTAAAGTGTTTTATATATTTATGAACTGAATTATTTAATATTTTTGCCAGTTGCTCATAAAATAGACTTGTTTACATAATCTAAGTAATAACACATATCTGAAATATTCTCAAAACAAAAAGTACTTAAAAAATGAAGGAGTACAGAAAGGTATTTCAGTTTTAAAGCTAGACATGTGTGTGTGTGGACGTCCCCTTAACAGCAGCAAACACACACTCTGAAAACTTTTACTTCCTTTTTAAACAGCAGGAAATCTGGAATTAATGGGATTTCTTTCTTTCTTTCTTTCTTTCTTAGCTTTCCTCCATCATCGTAGCCTCCCGTCGTTGGAAAGCTGTCATTAATCAAAAAGTCCTGGAGGAATGGATTAAAATTTTGTCCAGCACTTTAATCGCAGTTTTTTTTTTTTTTTTTTAGCCGCATTAATTTTCCACCTTGGTAATTTGATGTTATTCTAAATACACATGCACTATTGATTACGCACCAACTCATCAGTGAGACGAGAAAAACAACAAAAACCTCACCTACTTCACTTCTAAAGCCTAATTTAAGGCTAAAAAAAACACCTGAGAAAAACATAGCATACTTTATATATTTTATCATCTGAGGCAGTTCTAACTAAAACCTATTAAAGAACAAATTCCCAGAAATATACGTTCGGTTTCTGTTTGTCTTTGTTTACCTGCCCATGGAATGCAGATGGAAATGAGCTAGTTGCTAACTCTGATAAACACTGATCAAGTTACACCATGCTAATATGATGCTAGCTAAAGTATAACACCACAGGGTATCCACTTACAAACAAATCATCTAAAAACTTTGGTTTGGTTAAAAAGAAGCTAACAGTAATGAACTCACCTCACCATCACCACGGAAGTCATGCGCTCAGCCTTACAGGTTTGCTAACTAGCAAGAATGCTAGCTAACGTTAGCGGTTTGCTAACGGGCTAACTGTGCTTCGTACTTAGCACCTGCTCTTTAACTAGCAAGCAATGAAGTGTGTAAAGATGGAATAAATATAGAAAATGATGACTGCCTAAAAAACAATCCTGTGAAATATGGATTATATGAATGACATAATTTTTTATGAAATTTTTTAAATTGTGTTTAATTTATTGAAGAACAATAAATCAATAACTCTTGTATGCTGGAATGATAATCTTAGATTCAGTCAAATGATCGTTACTTAATGTTTATTTTTCCTTTTAAAATCTTTAATAATAATAATAATAATAATAATAATAATAATAATAAAAGTATAAAACATGACAATTTTTTTTTTAAAATGTTGTTATATAAAAGTGACACAATTTTGGCCTTGTGGCAAATTTACATGTTTTTTAAACCTTTTTTTAGTTCTTTTTTTTTTATATATATATATTTTATTATTTAATGTTTCTGTTTTAATTGTTCCGTTGTATTCCATATTATTTGGGTTTTTAAAAAAATATTGTATATATTTTTTCAATAAAAATGCAATTTTTATTCTACAAAACAACACTTATGTTTCGACTTTTATACAAAGTATTTCCACATGAATTTCTGGTCCGTAGAATTAACTTGATCCATGCTGTAGTACTGTATACACTCAACGGCCACTTTATTAGGAACACCTATACATTCATACGCTTATATAAGCAGCCAGTCGCGTGAAAGCGGCACAGTGTGTAAAATCACACAGCTGCAGGTCAAGAGCTTCAGTTAATTAGTTAGTTCACATCAAACATCAGAACGAGGAAAAACTGTCATCTTTGTGAATTTAACCCGAACATGGTGGTTGCTACCAGATGGGCTCATTTTGAGAATTTAAGAATCTTCTGGGATTTACACACAACATCAATCTCTAGAGATTACACAGAATGGTGAAAAGAAAAAAAAAAAAAAAAAACACACATATCCTGTGAGCAGAGGCTGCATTTAATAACCTCATGTATAGGTGTTCCTAATAAAGTGGGCAGTGGAAAAAAATAACAAGAAAGAAAAGAGTACTCATGTCCGATGTCTGGTCGTCATTTTGTTTGTATTAATATTGACAGTGTGAATCATTCTCAGTACGATTTTTGTACAATTTAATATAGCATTTCATCCGACTTTCTTATACAATAGTGCACAATGTCTGAATAGTATTTATTATTATTATTATTCTTTTTTACAAAGCTTAAAAACATGAACTACAATGCACTTTAGAGAATTATTCAAAATAATAAGTAAGCAAATATAAGAAGTTCTCAAAAAAATAAACTCGATGACTGAGGTACGGAGCTCTGTCCTTAATTTACCGACAGATCGATGCCGCAGATCAGGATTAAATATCGTGAGTGGAAAAGTCAGTACGCGTCAACAATATCCACAACGTTGCTTTGCTGGTCAGTTTTAAAACATGAACGTGTTTTTTAAGACGTGTGTGAAAACGCCGTGACGATTAGAAACGCCGATCTGAACCATGGAAATGTTAGAGAATCGCGGCTCTTTGGCAATTCTATAAATTCAGTCATGTTCCCATTTCTTCTTCATGCCTCGTCTTTAGACTCCACCCTAAAGCTGATTATTTTCCCATAACAGCATGCAGCAGGAAGTGTTTTATTGCTCTTACACCACAGCAGTTTGTTCCCTCACCAGCCTGCTGACTTCCTCTTGACCTCCTCGCCGTTCATACGGAGCGCTGACGCGGGAGACTCCTTCCAGAAATAACGTTTCTTGAGGATTCACCGTATTCAAGTTAAATAAGACGTTTCTAATCTGTTCGTTATCTGTCGTCGCTTATGAGGAGCGTTCCCCTGTATGAGCTGTTACTATGGCAACAACAACATTAAGTAATATAAGCGAGGTGATTTGCAGCAGGAGTCGGGGCACAAGCCATTGTAGGTTGTAGGTACACACACACACACACACACACACACACACACACACGTTGATACACTATGGATAATTTAGAGATGCTAACAGATGTACTACACATGTCTTTGGACTGAGGGAGGAAACCAGAGTCCCCTGAGGACATGGAGAACATGCAGCCTCCACACACACACAGGGAGGCGGAGACAGGCATCAACCCTTGAGCCACTAATCCCTACCATCTACCCTAAGCGTCTTTTTCTTTCACCGGAAGAAAAAGTGATATACATACACAGGCTTGCAGAACATTGCACTTTTTTTTTGGCGTAGACAGTCGCAAAATAAAACACACACACATACACACACACACACCCACACACAGGGTGAGCAGGTCAGTCTGTAGGAGCTGGTTCTGGCTCCGGTTCGGTTCTAGTCGCGGTTCTGCTGGTCTGGATGTGGGAGATCTGCAGAACCGGTAGCAGAAGCTGGAATGCGTTGTGGATGTAGGTTGTGCTGTTCGAGCCCTAAACACACACACACACACACACACACACACAAGGTCAAGTGTCAGTCATGGTTGAACAGTAAACATGTTTATTTAGCATTTAAGAAAGGAGTCTCCAGTCTCATTATATTATATCATATCAGTATCATCATTTTTTCTTTTCTGAATCAATTCTAGCTTTAAAGGAGCAGTGTGTATTCTTGAGAAGCATAAAAACATTTAGAATCCTTCCTGCTTACACTCCTGACCGACTGACCCCAGCTCATGCTAGCCTTGTGAAATACATTAAAAGGAGAAGTCTGTTCTGGATCAATTTCTGGGCTGGAAAAGTAATAACCAGCTTATCTAAAAATTTACTGACCGCACCTTTAAGCCGAGATTATTCTGAACTGTTTGTCCATTCAGATCTCTAATTGTGTTAAAGATTCTGATGCTTAGAAAGAGTAAAAATCTTTATAGCACACCATAAAGGCTTCAGCAGCTCTGTAGATAAAGGATGAAATATATTGAGGTCATTTATTAAATCAAATAGCTGACAGGGTCACTGAATGAACGCATCATTAGGAAATAAAAGCACGATGTGGAATAAGATTGTAAAAGATCATTTTATGGCACTCTATTATGTCTCTAAGAATAAAACCTGAGTTGTAATTCACGGACTTAATGAGAGGGTTACGATCGTGTTAAAAAACCTCGATGCGGCGCTGCCCCCTAGTGTTACCCCCTGGAATTTCAGCTTAATCATCATCACCTCGAGCGTCACGCTGTTCACCAGAGGATTCAGCTCTTCTGCTTTCCTCCGAGTCTGTGAGAGAGAGAGAGAGAGAGAGAGAGAGAGAGAGAGAGAGACGGACAGACAGACAGACAGAGGGAGAGGGATAAACAGAGACAGAGACAGACAGAAGGAAGGGGACAGACAGAACAAGAGATAGAGAAAGAAAAACAGGAGACAGAGAGACAGACAGACGGATGGAATATGAGAGAGAGAGTGAGAGAGAGAGAGAGAGACAGTCAGACAGAAGGAGAGAGACAGAGGCAGAGACACATTGACAAAAGGAGAGAGAGAGAGAGAGAGAGAGAGAGAGAGAGAGAGAGAGAGAGAAAATAACTATGATGAAGTGTGTGTTTGGGATATATGTGTGTGTGTGTGTGTGTGTGTGTGTGTGTGTGTGTGTGTGTGTGATGTACTACACTCACCCCTACAGCCACGAGTGTATCTGTAAATTTGCGAGCCAGACATCCAACCTCCTTACACATAGCACAGGTCAGCCTGATAAGCAAGAGGTCAAAGGTCAAAAGGCATTCAATTACAGCAGTAAAGTTTACAAAATACTGCATTTGAACTTAACACACACACACACACACACACACACACCACACGCAGACACACACACACACACACACAACGTTAAGAAATAATAAAATAAACTCTGGGCTCTGATCATTTACTAGATGGTGGTGCATATGTAAGTAATGCAAACTGTGTTCTCTCTCTCTCTCTCTCTCTCTCTCTCTCTCTCTCTCCACACACTCACACACACACACACACACCTGGAAAGTATCTTGGCCTGCTGGCTCGCTGGTTTCTCCACATCTTGTCCATGCAAGATGAGTTCAGCCACTTTATGGAGCTGCTCTATACTCCGAGCTGTCACCTCCGCAAGACTGCCTATAGACCACTGATACACGCTCTGGAGAGAGAGAGAGAGAGAGAGAGAGAGAGAGAGAGAGAGAGAGACAGTGAGAGAGAGAGAGAAGGAGAGAGACAGAGAGAGAGAGAGTGAGGGAGAGAGAGAGAGAGAGAGACAGTGAGAGAGAGAGAGAGAGAGACACAGAGAGAGAGAGAGACACAGACAGACAGACAGAAGCAGAGAAAGAGAGAGAGAGAGAGAGAGACAGTGAGAGAGAGAGAGAGAGGGAGAGAGACAGAGAGAGAGAGAGACACAGACAGAAGCAGAGAAAGAGAGAGAGAGAGAGAGAGAGAGAGAGAGAGAGAGAGAGAAGCAGAGAAAGAGAGAGAGAGTGAGAGAGAGAGAGAGACAGTGTGAGAGAGAGAGAGAGAGAGAGAGGGAGAGAGAGACAGTGAGAGAGAGAGAGAGAGAGAGAGACAGAGAGACAGACAGACAGAAGCAGAGAAAGAGAGAGAGAGAGAGAGAGAGAGAGAGAAAGAAGCAGAGAAAGAGACAGAGAGTGAGAGAGAGAGAGAGACAGAAGCAGAGAGAGAGAGAGAGGGGAGAGAGAGAGAGAGAGAGAGACAGACAGAAGCAGAGAGAGAGAGCGAGAGAGAGAGAGAGAGAGAGAGAGAGAGAGAGAGAGAGAGAGAAGCAGAGAAAGAGACAGAGAGTGTGAGAGAGAGAGAGCGAGAGAGAGACAGAAGCAGAGAAAGAGACAGAGTGAGACAGAGAGAGAGAGAGAGAGACAGAAGCAGAGAAAGAGACAGAGTGAGACAGAGAGAGACAGAGAGAGAGAGTGAGACAGAGAGAGAGTGAGACAGAGAGAGAGACAGAGAGAGAGACAGACAGACCTCACCTCAACCTTGTCGTTCTTGCATTGCTCAGAGTGTTTCTCCTTTTCCTCCGTCCCCTCGTCCTGTATTTCGACTCCATCCTCCTGTCCTGTAGGGGGCGACTCCCACTTCTCTTCCTTCGTCTCCTCTGACTCCTCTGTGGTAACGGGGCTCTCAGTCTCTCTTATCCAATCATACGCCTTCATTCGGGCCTGCAATAATAAGTGGGGTGGAGCATATGTCATAACCTGTGTGTGTGTGTGTGTGTGTGTGTGGTGTGTGTGTGTGTGTGTGTGTACCTTATTCAGTTTGTCCGGCGTCGCAGCAACGTGCAGTTCAAAGAGCAGCTCTGTGAGAACACTGACAAACTCCTCCCCGTTCGCGGCTAACACACACGCGCACACACAGACACACACACAAACACACACGTGCACACACGCGCACACACACACACCAAAGAATATGTTAGACTAATCTAAATGACACAGACTGTGGAGAACTCATTCAATAAGAATATTAGAGAAATTAAAATAATCATATCTTCATCATCACTTCATCACTTCATCAATTCATCACATAATCATCAATTCATCATTTCATCATCTCTTCATTACTTCATATCTTCATCATCACTTCATCATCATTTCATCACTTCATCACATAATCGTCAATTCATCATTTCATCATCTCTTCATTACTTCATATCTTCATCATCACTTCATCATCATTTCATCAATTCATCACATAATCATCAATTCATCATTTCACCATCTCTTCATTACTTCATATCTTCATCATCACTTCATCATCATTTCATCACTTCATCACATAATCGTCAATTCATCATTTCATCATCTCTTCATTACTTCATATCTTCATCACCATTTCATCATCTCTTCATTACTTCATATCTTCATCATCACTTCATCATTATTTCATCACTTCATCACATAATCGTCAATTCATCATCATTTCATCATCTCTTCATTACTTCATATCTTCATCATCACTTCATCACAATCATCAATTCATCATCACTTCATATCTTCATCTTTTCATCATCACTTCATATCTTCATCTTTTCATCATCACTTCATCATCATTTCATCACTTCATCACATAATCGTCAATTCATCACCACTTCATCATCTCTTCATCACTTCACATCTTCATCATCACAATCATCACTTCATCACAATCATCAATTCATCATCACTTTATATCTTCATCATTTCATCATCACTTCATCATCATTTCATCACTTCATCACATAATCGTCAATTCATCACCACTTCATCTTCTCTTCATCATCTCTTCATCACTTCATCATCACAATCATCACTTCATCACAATCATCAATTCATCATCACTTCATCACTTCATCATCTTTTCATCACTTCATAACTTCATCATCACTTCATCATCTCTTCATCACTTCATCATCTCTTCATGACTTCCTCATCTCTTCATCATTTCATCATATCTTCATCACAATCAATTCATCATCACTTCATCACCTCATCATTTCTTCATCACTTCATCATTTCTTCATCACTTCATCATCTCTTCATATCTTCATCATCACCTCATCACTTCATATCTTCATTATCACCATCACATAATCAATTCATCATCTCTTCATCACTTCATCAACTCTTCATCACTTCATATCTTCATCATCACCATCACATAATCAATTCATCATCTCTTCATCATCTCTTCATCACTTCATATCTTCATCATCACCATCACAATCATCAATTCATCATCACTTCATCATCACTACATCAGCACTTCATCACTTCATATCTTCATCATCACTTCATCACAATCAGTTCATCATCTCTTCATCATTACATCACTACATATCTTCATATCTTCATCACTTCATATCTTCATCATCACTTCATCACAATCATCTCTTCATCATCACTTCATCTCTTCATCATTACATCACTACATCACTTCATCACAATCAGTTCATCATCTCTTAATCACTTCATATCTTCATCATCACTTCATCACAATCATCAATTCATCATCACTTCATCATCTCTTCATTACTTCATCATCACTTCATTTCTTCATAATCACTTAATCACTTCATATCTTCATCATCATTTTATCATCACTTCAACTTTTCATCATCTCTTTATCACCATCATTTCATCATCACTTCATCATCACTTCATCATCACTTCAACTTTATCACCATCACATAATCATCACTTCATCACTTCATATCTTCATCATCACTTCATCATCACTTCATCATCACTTCAACTTTATCACCATCACATAATCATCACTTCATCACTTCATATCTTCATCATCGCTTAATAACTTCATCTCTTCATCATCACTTCATATCTTCATCATCATCTCTTCATCATCATTTCATCACTTCAACTTTTCATCACCATCACATAATCATCACTTCATCTCTTCATCATCACTTCATCATCACTTCATCATCACTTCATCATCACTTCAACTTTATCACCATCACATAATCATCACTTCATCACTTCATATCTTCATCATCACTTCATCATTTCATCATCTCTTCATCACTTCATCACAATCATCACTTCATCATCTCCATCATCACTTCATCACTTCATATCTTCATCATCGCTTAATAACTTCATCTCTTCATCATCACTTCATATCTTCATCATCATCTCTTCATCATCATTTCATCACTTCAACTTTTCATCACCATCACATAATCATCACTTCATCACTTCATATCTTCATCATCACTTCATCATTTCATCATCTCTTCATCACTTCATCACAATCATCACTTCATCACCTTATCATTTCATCATCACTTCATCATCACTTCATCTCTTCATCATCTCTTCATAACTTCATCTCTTCATCATCACTTCATATCTTCATCATCATCATTTCATATCTTCATAATCACATAATCACTACATTATCACTTCATATCTTCATCACTTCATCACATAATCATCACTTCATCATATCTTCATCATCACTTAATCACAATCATCTCTTCATCATCTCTTCATCATCACTTCATCATCACTTCATCATCACTTCATATCTTCATCATCACTTCATATCTTCATCATCACTTCACAATCATAAATTCATCATCACGTCATCATCTCCATCATTTCATCATCACTTCATATCTTCATCACTTCATCACATAATCAACACTTCATATCTTCATCATCACTTCATTTCATCATCTCTTCATCATCTCTTCATCATCACTTCATCATCCCTTCATCACAATCATCACATCACCACTACATCATCTCCATCATCACTTCATCACCTTATCATTTCATCATCACTTCATCATCACTTTAACATGATCGCTCTGATTTTGAACCTGCCCTGCGCCATATTACTGTTTTAAAATCAGCCTTATTGCCTTCCCCTCAGCAGTCACCTGAGTAGCTACAACAACTAGCAACACAAGCTAGTCTTTTTACCTCAGCAAAAACATCTTCACTTATTTTTACATTATTATTTTGTCTGTATTCAAATTTCTTCAATACTTGGCTACATCCTATCCATATAAGCTAGCGAGTGTTTTGACTAGCTATGTGAACAAAAAAATAACTGGTTCCCATTGTTGTAAAATGTACATGAGATTTCCTTCAAAGGATATCAAAAACGCTAACTCACAAGCCAACCTGCTAGCATGCTAACTAGCATGTAGCTTGCACAGTCTAACCCAAGAGCAGCGTGAATTTCACTTTGACCTTTTCTCTTTTTCAATTTTTACACATGAGATTCTTAAGGGAATAAGACGCCTACAACAAAAACCAAAAAACAGTGACAAGAAAACACATGGCTAACTAGCTAGCTTACTGAGGTGCTAACGAGTTAGCGGAATAAAAGGAAGTTTACATTAAAACTAATAACAAGGAGGGATTTTTTTCTAACAGTAGAACGCAGGGCTGGCATCAATCACAATCTTCTCATCGGTCTTGATTGGTGATTGGATTATGCCTCGGATCAGGAATCTGGTTCTGATCGATCGGAGCTCAGGACTCACAGAGCGGGCTGAAAGAGCAAATTTGGGAATAAAGTTCACCGTTTCCCCCGGAAGCCATCTTCTTTGTCTCCTCCTCCTCTTCCTCATCCTCTCTCGCCTCGAAGATCTCCTTAATCTCAATCAGCTCCTTCTTCAGAAGCTCCAGGTGTTCTCCGTCGAGGGAGGAAAGAGCTTCCTGAACCTGAGGGAAAAGGTAAACGGAGTAACCTTAAAGGCTAAAAGTCTTAAAGAAGAGAACAGGAGTGAACGAATGAGAAGGGTAAAAAAGGAACACAGTATGCTAATGGCAAAACCTCTTTAAAATCCAGCCCTGAGGATCCCTTCCAGGTATCAGTGTTGTGCTAGCTAGCTAATCCACAGATTATAGATAACATTTAGCTACTGCAATGATAGCCTCTTATCATAGCACTGGCTTAAGCTAGTCAGAAAAACTAGTTAGGAAAATTAACATTAGAAAATTATCAATATTTAAAACCTTTTATAGATATATTTATTGCTTTAACCTAGAGATATTAGCTAGCTGACTATTTTGTGCTAATAACATGTAACATGAGCTAACTAAGTCATATTTCAACTTCACTCTTTAGTGTAAATCTGACTAGCGATATTTACTTCTCCTATTTTATGTAGAAATTACTTTTTAATGTAACATTAGCCAGCTAGGCATGCTACATTTATGCTATGTTATGCTATTAGCTTAGCTCTTTTGGTACATAAATCATTTTATGCTAGTAAAAAATTCGACATGTCTGTGTGTGTGTGTGTGTGTGTGTGTGTGTGTGTGTGTGTGTGTGTGTGTGTAAAACACTTACCCTCCCCTCACTCTCATTGCTCAGGATCTCTAGAGCTTCCAGGTGAGACAGACCCTGATAATCATCAAACAGGATGCCGTAATGAGCCGTGGGTTCACACACCATCTGGTTGCTCAGTCTCTCACGCGCCTTCTCTTTAGCTTCCTTCAGCATCTACAAAACACACACACACACACACACACACACACACACATACATCGAGGTGAAGATGTATTAACAACAGGTTAATTAGAAATGTCATTTTTTCACACGTCTTATCTGCGAGAGCGAGACGGTCCTCTGCATCAGGATGGTACTGACCCACTGTGGGGGTTTAGATGGTATTGACCTACTGTGGGGGTTCAGATGGTACTGACCAACTGTAAGGTACAGATGGTACTGACACACTGTGGGGGTTCAGATGGTACTGACCCACTGTGAAGTACAGATGGTACTGACCCACTGTGAAGTACAGATGGTACTGACCCACTGTGAGGTACAGATGGTACTGACACACTGTGGGGGTTCAGATGGTACTGACCCACTGTGAAGTACAAATGGTACTGACCCACTGTGGGGTTTGGATGGTACTGACCCATTGTGGGAGTTCAGATGTCACTGACCCTCTGTGGGGTTTAGATGTTAGATGAAGATGTTAACAACTTATTAATTAGAAATGTCATTGTTCTCCACGTCTTACCTGTGAGAGCGAGACAGTCCTCTGCATCAGGATTTTGGTCTTCTTAAAGCCCGGGTCGCTCTCCGCTAACACCGTCATCGTCTTCCTGCCGATGAACTCCAGCGCATCGAGTCCTCCGGTCAGCACGGACTTCCCCTGAGAAACATGGAACATGCAAAAATATAACCGTTAACCTCTGGAAAATTAATATGCAAGAGCAAGTATGAATAATTGATGACTTTCTGACGTCTAGGTGAATTTCCTTTTTTTTAAATACAAAGTAGGCGGGGCTAATTATGGCTGAAGCATACCCTCACCATCACTATCAGTTATCCCATCACTCCCACATTGCTTTTATAAAAACTATTCAAGTCTAAAAAAACCCAGCCACTGGGGTTGCATATGCCAGTGTGGCCCAAGCCCGGATGGATGGGGAAGGTTGCGTCAGGAAGGACATCCGGCGTAAAACCTGTGCCAAATCAAATATGCGGATCATATCCCAGATTACCATACCGGATCGGTCGAGGCCCGGGTTACCAACGACCGCCACCAGTACTGTTGGCCAGCAGGGTACTGGTGGAAACTGTGCTACTGTTGGGAGAAGGAGAAGAAGGAGAGGGGGAAGGTGTTTCCTGTGCTGGGAGGTGATGAAGGGGTACTAGACAGTTGGGCAATTACTGCAGAAGCAGTGAGGGAGACATCTAGGAAGGTACTAGGTGTGACATCTGGACAGAGGAAAGAAGACAAAGACTTGGTGATGGGATGAGGAAGTACAGGAAAGTATAAGGAGAAAGAGGCTGGCAAAAAAGAACTGGCATAGGAGGAGAGATGAAGAAAGTAGACAGGAGTACAAGGAGATGCTGCGTAAGGTGGACAGACTAAGGAAAAGATGTTTGGAGAGTTGTATGAGAAGTTGAATGCTAAGGAAGGAGAAAAGAACTTGTACCGATTGGATAGACAGAGCTGGGAAGGATGTGTTGCAGGTTAGGGTGATAAAGGATGCAAACGGAAATGTGCTGACAAGCAAGGAGAGTGTTTTAAGAAGGTGGATGGAGTATTTCGAGGAGCTGATGAATGAAGAAAATGAGAGAGAGAGAGAGAATGCTGGATGATGTGGAAATAGTCCATCAGGAAGTGAAAGGTATTAGTAAGGATGAGGTGAAGACAGCTATTAGGAGGATGAAGAGTGAAAAGGCAGTTGGCCCAGTTGACGTACCAGTGGAAGAATGGAGATGTTTAGGAGAGATGGGAGTGGAATTTTTAACCAAGTTGTTTAACAAAATCGTGAGAGGATGCCGGAGGAGTGGAGAAGAAGTGTACTGGTACCGATTTTTAAGAATAAGGGAGATGTGCAGACCTGCACTAACTACAGAGGGATAAAGTTGGTCAGTCACACCATGAAGATATGGGAAAGAATAGTGGAGGCTAGACTAAGAGGAGAGGTGATGATCTGTGAGCAGCAATATGGTTTCATGCCAAGGAAGAGCACTACAGATGCTATGTTTGCTTTGAGAATGTTGATGGAGAAGTATAGAGAAGGTCAGAAGGAGTTACATTGTGTGTTTGTGGATTTGGAGAAAGGTTGCAGGGTGCCGAGGGAGGAGTTGTGGCATTGCATGAGGAAGTCAGGAGTGGCCAAAAAGTATGTTAGAGTGGTGCAGGATATGTACAGCGGTAAGGTGTGTGGTAGGAATGACAGACTGGTTCAAGGTGGAAGTAGGATTGCACCAAGGATCAGCTCTTAGCCCTTTCTTGTTTGCAATGATGATGGACAGGTTGACGGATAAGATCAGACAAGAGCCCCCATGGACCATGATATTCGCAGATGAGATTGTAATCTGTAGTGAGAGTACAGAAGAGGTTGCATCAGCTATCTTGGTGGAGTTCAGCAAATTAAGAAAAAGTGGATATGTGGGTTTGATGTGTTTTATGTTTTGTAGTGGTGTGTGTTTGGGGTTTAGGTTCACGCTTAAAGGAGATCAGATCTAGCTCTACCTCACTGGATCATCGGTTCTGTAGAACATTAGGCCACGCCCACCTGGATCTACAGCTCGGAGAATGACAGCGTGGCATAGATCACATTTTGGGGTTTTTTTCCTAATTAAATTTTGCTGGAGAGTAACAATAAGAACAAAAACTGAACTTTTTACACGTCAGCAGCTACACATCTGGTATTATGTGTTTTGATTGTGCGAGCAAAAGAGAAAGGTCATGAAGTTGCAATAAAGAATTTAATGCGAGCTTTCTGCCAGGTTCATATTGTATCAGCGTGTGCTGGCTCATCACTCCGACAATGACTAATTGGAACAATTGCTGCACGGAGACAGTTCACTGATTTGTTGCTCAGCAACTCAGATATGAATCATCAGAATGATTTGTGCTGGTGTTGTTAGAGCACACACTGAAGAGCACTGAAGCATAACTGATATTTCTGCTCCACCATGTTGGTGAATATCACTGAGGGATTTTCAGAGGCTTCCGATTTCAAAAACAGACAGAAAATGGACGGTATATTACGTTTATCTAAGCTGAGACTACATGACTAAAATATACTGATAGAATGATGGAAAGATAGATGGAGAGATGAAGGTAAGCGCTAACCGTGTTCTGCACAGCGCTGGTGATGGAGGAAAACACTCCTTTGTTGGTTGGGCTGATGGGCTGAACCATAGAGTCGTCCTCCTCCTCGGGAGGTTCTTCAACCTCCACGGCTTCCTCACATGATGACGTGCTGCGCATCCGCAAGGCCACGCCTGCTTTCTCCCGAACTGAGCTTAACCCCTGACCTGGATATTAGGTAACAGAAACAACAAAGTTTATAGAGCTTAAACATTGAAGGGTGAAGTTGAAGAAGGCAAAGGAAAGGGCTCAGAATTGGTCAGAC
>JAUCMX010000029.1:13766263-13793763 GCA_033459395.1 Hemibagrus guttatus | reverse complement strand
GACGTCTGCCTTTACATGCACGTAATATGGAGTTTCCCCGCCCTGTTATAAGCAGCTATAACAGCTTCAACTCTCCTGGGAAGGCTTTCCACAAGGTTTAGGAGTGTGTTTATGGGAATTTTTGACCGTTCCTCTAGAAGCGCATTTGTGAGGTCAGGCACTGATGTTGGACGAGAAGGTCTGGCTCGCAGTCTCCGCTCTAATTCATCCCAGAGGTGTTCTATGGGGTTGAGGTCAGGACTGAGCATCAGTGTGATGATCAGGAGTGCACATATTTTTGACACTGTAGTGTATATGTTTCTTTCTGCCAATAAATTCTCCCATTCTCTAAACACTGTGGTGTTAGTGTCAAAAATTAAACATAAATTCAAAATGAACTAGAATATTTAGTATATATTTTACACAGAAAATTAAAAAGCTGAAGTTAGTTGAAAATCTTAAAAAAAAAATAATAATAATAAATAATAAGAATTTTTTAAATCTTCGTTATGGTATAAACTACATGGTTACGTTTATACACAACACACAGTAACAACACACTAATTACAATAATAATTATAATCATTTAATAAATCTAAAAACTAAACAAAAATAGAACTCGGGAGCGCGCAACCTGTGGCGGAAGTTACAACCCGGAAGTGTTTAGCGGCAGGCGTGCCCTGTTGTTATGGTGATAGTAATAACGTTGCTGTAGTTTGGCCTCGTTGTCAGTGAGGGTGGTGTGTGGAGTCAGACACAGGAACGGGTTACGGTTACATACAGAAAGCGCACTATATAGTGTGATAGTGTGCACTTTTAAGTATGCCAATGCTAACTAGGAACATTTTGTATCATAAACGAATATCAAAAATGCTGAAATGTCAAAACCATAAACTTTAATTTTGTTAAAGTTTTATCAAGACACGTGTTCCAGTATCATGGGCTGAATTTTTTACCAACTTGTTCAACCGGCTCGTTGGTCTAGGGGTATGATTCTCGCTTAGGGTGCGAGAGGTCCCGGGTTCAAATCCCGGACGAGCCCACTTTCTTTTTCCCTTTCTAAAACTTAATAAAATCTAAAAGCGTTATAAAAATACGTACTAAAGTATTTGAAATTTCTTTCTCTTCTCTATAAGCCATTACTTCAAATATACCTGTTAAAACTATTGTCTATATAAGACAGGTGCAAAAATTCCCTTCAAATGTTATCTACTGCGTCCTGATAAATCCTCTCAAAGGTAACAAAAGCGACAACAATCTATCAACTAATTTAAAGTCTTATGAAGGTCTACGCTATATTTAGCTCCATCTGGAAACCTTGCTAGATTCTGAGGACACGTTCACGTGTCTATTTCAATGGCCGAAACCGGGTGTTCCCGGTCTGCAGTGGTCAGTATCTATCAAAAGTGGTCCAAGGAAGGAACAGTGGTGAACCGGAGACAGGGTCATGGGTGGCCGAGGCTCACTGATGCACGTGGGGAGCGAAGGCCGGCCCGTGTGATCCGATCCAACAGACGAGCTACTGTTGCTCAGATTGCTGAAGAAGTTAATGCTGGTTCTGATAGAAAGGCGTCAGAATACACAGTGCAGGACGGGTCAGGGCTGTTTTGACAGCAAAAGGGGACCAACAAAATATTAGGCAGGTGGTCATAAGGTTATGATGAGGCTCATAAATAAAACAGTGATCATTCTGAAAGGATGAGGATGAGGATGGCTCATGAGGATATGTTGAGGAAAAATCAGCAGAAACATCTGAGATAACGTGCAGCGTGTGAGGATGAGCCTGTAGAGCATACTCTATGTTGCAAATCATTTATTAAAAAATTAAGCGTATGTAGTTTTACTCAGGTGAACCAAAAGCTTCCTGACTTTTTCTGACACTGCGTTTTGCTAATATCCTCAAACTGTACAATTTAAGCTAATGCTGAGTAAGACAACAAAATCTGGATATTGGAATTAAAATGTGTTCATTTTTAGCTCATATAAAGTCTATTAAAAAATTGTTGCCACATTGTTACCTCAGGAATTGTAATGTCTGCTAATGAGAGAGTGTTAGCATGACTCAGCATGTTTCATACTTCTGTTTTAAAGCTGGACAGTCGACATTAGAAGCAGGTGGAAATCTTTAAATGACGCTCCAAACAAAGGCACCACCAAAATAAGCTCCAAAAAGAAACCATCGCTCCTAGCTGTGGAAGAAGCCGCTCGAAACTGTGCTAGTTATGCTAAATTTCGAAACCGTATCACTAATCAGGCATCAGATGTTAGCAAGATTTAACTGGACATGTTCGGCGCTTGGGGTTTTCACATCCAAATTTCTTCTTTTTTTATTTATTTTCACCTATAAACGAATAACAGTGAAATAAGAAATCAGAAAAAAACTGCACAGATAGAAGTTTATTCAACGATACAGTTCATATCTAAAACAATACAATATTAGTCATGTACAGCATATATTCTTTCACAGCTTGATATATGATTCCCTTTTAAAAGAGGACAAAAATATATATATTGTGGAAAGACAGAAATTCCAGAAATAAATATTCACATCTTTATAGAAATGCACACTAATGGAAGAGATTAGAAATATAGAAAGATCACGATGCGAATAAAATTCCTTTAATTTCCCTTTCAGTTGTATTAATCCTTAAAATATTGATTACAGTGTGCACTGTAGGGTTTCTCTCCGGTGTGTGTGTGTGTGTGTGGTGACTTCATCCTTTCTTCATCTCTTTCAGTCTGGTTTTCATCCCTCGTTCTCTTGACATCGAGTGTCCCAAACTCCAGCAGGGTTTCAGAAAAGCTCGATCATTTGCATTCTGAGGCTTTTTGAAAATAAAAGTGTGTGTGGCATTAAAATACACTTTAGGTACACTCTGGTGGAATAAAACAGCGATGAAAGGAAGTGCTAAAGTGTCACACTGGCTATAAGGAGGTTTTTTTTTTTCTTCAAAATTCTTTTTTCCCCCCAACATTTTTGAAGTGAAATGTACAATATGAAATTCAGATTCACACAAACACACACAAACAATAATAATAATAATAATAATAATAATAAGCCTAGGTGTGATTGTTGTATCAATATCGCTAACATTAGCATTGCTAGTTTTGCACACTAGCCTCAACGAGTGCATAGTGTCTTTAATAAACCTCTTTATATCAAGAAAAATAATTTTCTGAACCTCAACAGGAAACACACACACACACACACACTTATTTGTTTGATGCTACACAACGAAAAAAAAACAAACAAACAAACAAAAAAAACATTCCCCACAACCAAACTCCATTAACCATAATGCCCGTTTTTTTTTTTTTTTAAACTGATTCACATTTTTTTTTAACGTGTAAATATAAATACAATCGCCCTGGAATGAAATTCGGACTGCTTTCATGTATAACAGCCCTGACCCGGTGTCACTACTCGATCAGTACCGGAAACACGACTTGTTCTGCGCATGCGCGAAATTGCTGGCCGTTGCTGTAAATCGTTTCGTTCTACTTCAGACACGATTCCCGCACATGCGCAGTACAAATCGTGTTTCCGGCACTTGTTTCCTGGATTTTGTTCTGCGCATGCGCGAAACTGCTGCTGCTAATAACAACAGTATTGTAAATACCCGGAACTGCCGTTAATCGTTTCGTCAAGACGCATTTCCGCACATGCGCAGTACAAAATCGTGTCCCCGGTACGGATCGAGAACTGCAATCGCCTACATCCACTCAGGCATACTCTAACGCTAATAATGCGATGCTATGTCATAGCAGCTAACCGTTAAGTTTGAGGATGAGCTCCTTAACCGGGACGCCGGGGGAATCACCATATATTTTTAAGTAAATTGCGCTTCACTCCAGCTCAGGCGCTATGTTATCGTGATAGTATTGTAAAAGTTTTGGCACCCCTTCCCCCCCCCCCCTTTACATACATACCTGCAACTGCATAAAACAACGGTCGTTACTCACTGTGCAAGTACACAGTTCTGATAAAGTACACAGTACTTACGTTATAAACATCAAAATTGTATACAAACCCAACTGCAACAACCGGCAGCCGTTAGCATTTCTTTCTTATACACCCTAGTTTCTGGAGGAGAAGACACGCCCCTCTGCTGAGGAGAAAAAAAACCCTGTTGTGTTGTATCAAGGTAACGCATTTATTTATTTGTTTATTTATTTATATTGTGTCCAGATTAGTTACAGTAAAAGTTTTCATCTGTATTCGGACACACCTTGGATGTGCCAGGAGTTTTTCAACGGAAAAAAAAAAACGGTCACACACATTCAAATTCCCATCATGGCGCCAGTTCTAGACGGGCAAGAGAGGGAGGCTCTTCCGTTTTAGTGGGAGGAGCCAAGTCTGTGTGTGTTCCGTCAATCACAGTGAAACTAGCCAATCACGTTGCGAAAGTCAAACGAGTGATTAAAAAAAAAAAGATATTCAGCGGTTATAAGGGCGAAAAATGTGTCTTAGAGTCCAGAAAATATGATATTGCAAACACAAGAGATTAAAAATATGAATAAAGTCAATACGCAAACCCAAACAAACAAGAAGAGCATCAAATAAACTGATTAAATCCTGCCTACACACGTGACACTTACTGGTTACACAATTAAAGATTTTTCCTGACTAAAATAATAATAATAATAATAATAATAATAATAATAAAAAAGGAAAAAAAAAAGAATTCACATTATTCAGGGTTGACCAAGGGTGTGTGTGTGTGTGGAAGCACAATATAAACCCTTTGACCAGCAGAGGGCCTGACAGAATCGTGTGAGAGATGTAAAGAAAGACAGAAGAGAGAGAGAGAGAAATACTCTGGCAGCGTCCAGTGGAGTCCGATAAAGGGTGCAGAACATTGTGCAGAGGTGACAGGAAGTCCTCTCCGTGCCGCTGTCTCAGTTTTTTCCGTGACTTGTATATGGAACACGGCCGGTTAATAACAGTGCAGTCCGTCTTGGAGGTGTTCCCGCTGACTCGGCGCTTTATTTGGCCGTTACACCAGCAGGTGGCGCTTCCTGTGCAGGGCGAGATGATCGGAGCGTGAGAAGCTGCGGTCGCAATCCGAGCACTTGAACGGTTTCGACCCGGTGTGTTTGCGGAAATGACGTGTGAGCTCATCGGAACGTGCAAACTTCCACGTGCAGCCTTCCCACGAGCACTTGTACGGCTTCTCTCCTGCCCCACACACACAGGAAAAACAAACTGCTGTCAACTGTTTGATCTACATTTAGATTTACTTCTATGTCTATGTATCCCTGGGGGGGTTTTTTTTTGTGTGTGTGTGTGTGTGTGTGTGTGTGTGTGTGTCTACCTGTGTGTGTGCGTCTGTGGGCTTTCAGGTGTGAGCTCTTTGTATACACTTTGTTGCAGCCTCCAAAATCACAGCGATGGATGCGTCGCTTCTTCAGCGGGTCGGGAGACTCCACTTTAGGGGCGTGTACTATCACAGAGTGTGTGTTGGCCCTGAGAGAGAGAGAGAGAGAGAGAGATTATTATTAGTTTATTTATCTATCTATCTCTATACATACTTATACCATCCACCTATTTACTGTATCACTTCCTATGGGTCTGTTCATCTATTCCTCCACTCTACCATTCTATAAATTCTTTCTTGTTTTTATCCATCCATCCCTCATCAGTCCGTCCATCCATCCATCTATCCCTCATCTGTCCATCCATCCATCCATCCCTCAATCTATCCATCCATCCCTCATCTGTCCATCCACCCATCCATGCATCCATCCATCCATCCCTCATCTGTCCATCCATCCATCCCTCATCTGTCCATCCATCCATCCACCCATCCCGCATCTGTTTCCCTCCATCCATCCATCCCTCATCTGTCCATCCATCCATCCCGCATCTGTCCATCCACCCATCCCGCATCTGTCCATCCATCCATCCCTCCCTCATCTGTCCGTCCATCCATCCATCTATCCCTCATCTGTCCGTCCATCCATCCATCCCTCATCTGTCCGTCCATCCATCCATCCTTCATCTGTCCATCCACCCATCCATGCATCCATCCCTCATCTGTTCATCCATCCATCCATCCCTCATCTATCCATCCATCCATCCCTCATCTATCCATCCATCCATCCATCCTCATCTCATCTGTCTCCATCCACCCATCCTGCATCTCATCCATCCATCCCCTATCCCTCATCCATCCATCATCCCTCATCTGTCCGTCCATCCATCCATCTATCCCTCATCTGTCCATCCATCCATCCATCCTTCATCTGTCCATCCACCCATCCATGCATCCATCCATCCATCCCGCATCTGTCCATCCATCCATCCCTCATCTGTCCGTCCATCCATCCATCTATCCCTCATCTGTCCGTCCATCCAAACATCAATCTCTGATCTGTCTGTTCATCCATCCATCCATCCATCCATCTCTGATCTATCTGTTCATCCATGAATCCAACTCTAATCTCTGTTCATCTATCCATCCATCTCTGATCTATCTGTTCATCCATCCATCTCTGATATATCTGTTTATCCATCCATCCATCCACCCCTGCTGTAGCAGCTCTATGAGGCTGAGGTGTAGTTAATGTCTTTGGCCACTAGGTGTCACTGCAGGCTGCTCAGTCTCAGCATGAACCCCTGGAATCTCACACCTGCTGCTGGTTTCACACTCTCTAACATTACAGTGTCACTGCACAGTCCCTCACATGGTGTGTGTGTGTGTGTGTGTGTGTGTGATAAAGTAGAACATGTCGGGACAGAACAGTCATTACACTGGTTCTGAACACAGCTGTGACACACCCACTGAGTTTAAACCCTCAGTATTTACATCTCTGTCTTCATCTCTCTGTTCTTTCCTTCATTTCTGTTCCTGCCTCTCATCTTCCTCATCATCTTCATCATCTTCCTGACAAATGACAAAATGACGCTCTTGTTTTTCTGACACCGCGCCCCGAGGAGAACATGTTCCACCTTCCTTCCCCTCCCTTCTCTCAGCACTGCTCTTTTTCTACTCATGTTTTCTTTTCCCTCATGAGTCAGCATGCTTGCCTGATGATAACACACACACACACTATATACACACACACACACACACACACACACACACACATACACACACACACACTGACAGACATTAGGTCAGTGCCCTTCCACAAGCACACACACACACATACTGATAGGTACAGAAAATTACACACACATGAGCAAACACACACACATGGACAATTGGAGACACAGTGTCTCCAACGTAGTGCATGCTGGGAGATTTTATCAGTGCCATAGAAGAAAACACACACACACACACACACACACACACACACACACACACACAACATGTTGAAGTAATTCTAAACAAGATTTAGGTCAAACAAACCTTACTACTGAATGGAAGTAAATAAACTGGAGGTCAGTTGAACCGGTTGTGTTACTCAAGCCCACTGAATGAAAGAAAAAAAATGTAAAGAAACCACACACACACACACACACACACACACACAACAAAACAACATGTAAACTGTAATCATGTCTCACACAGACACACGTGTAATGACGTGTAACACAACCGGTGTGTGTGTGTATAGTGTGTGCGCATGTATAGTGTGTGTGTATGTATAGTGTGTGTATACACTGTGTGTAGTGTGCACGTGTGTGTGTGTATAGTTTTAGTGTGTGTATGTGTATAGTGTGTGTATACACTGTGTGTGTATAGTGTGTGTATATACTGTGTGTGTATAGTGTGTGTATAGTGTGTGTATATACTGTGTGTGTGTATAGTGTGTGTGTATACTGTGTGTGTGTATAGTGTGTGTGTATACTGTGTGTGTGTATATACTGTGTGTGTGTGTGTATAGTGTGTGTATATACTGTGTGTGTGTGTATAGTGTGTGTGTATAGTGTGTGTATAGTGTGTGTGTATAGTGTGTGTATATACTGTGTGTGTGTATAGTGTGTATATACTTTTTTTGTGTGTGTATAGTGTGTGTGTATAGTGTGTATATACACTGTGTGTAGTGTGTGTGCACGTGTGTGTGTGTATAGTTTTAGTGTGTGTATGTGTATAGTGTGTGTATACACTGTGTGTATATACTGTGTGTGTGTATAGTGTGTATATACTGTGTGTATATACTGTGTGTGTGTATAGTGTGTGTATATACTGTGTGTATAGTGTGAGTATATACTGTGTGTATGTGTCTAGTGTGTGTGTGTATAGTGTGTATATACTGTGTGTGTGTGTGTATAGTGTGTGTGTATAGTGTGTGTATATACTGTGTGTGTGTAGTGTGTGTATATACTGTGTGTGTGTGTAGTGTGTATATACTGTGTGTGTATATATAGTGTGTGTGTGTAGTGTGTGTGTATATATATACTGTGTGTGTGTATAGTGTGTGTATATATACTGTCTGTGTGTGTATAGTGTGTGTATATACACTGTGTGTGTGTATAGTGTGTGTATAGTGTGTATATACTGTGTGTGTGTATAGTGTGTGTATATACTGTGTGTGTGTGTGTATACTGTGTGTGTGTATAGTGTGTGTATATACTGTGTGTGTGTGTGTGTATAGTGTGTGTATATACTGTGTGTGTGTATAGTGTGTATATACTGTGTGTGTGTGTGTGTGTATATATATACTGTGTGTGTGTGTGTAATACTGTGTGTGTGTGTATATACTGTGTGTGTGTGTGTATAGTGTGTGTATATACTGTGTGTGTGTATAGTGTGTATATACTGTGTGTGTGTGTGTGTATAGTGTGTGTGTGTATATACTGTGTGTGTGTATAGTGTGTGTATATACTGTGTGTGACTGTGTGTGTGTATAGTGTGTGTATATACTGTGTGTGTGTATAGTGTGTATATATACTGTGTGTGTGTGTTTATAGTGTGTATATACTGTGTGTGTGTGTGTGTGTATAGTGTGTATATACTGTGTGTGTGTGTATAGTGTGTGTATATACTGTGTGTGTGTGTATAGTGTGTATATACTGTGTGTGTGTGTATATACTGTGTGTGTATAGTGTGTGTATATACTGTGTGTGTGTGTGTATATACTGTTTGTGTGTATAGTGTGTGTATATACTGTGTGTGTGTATATACTGTGTTTGTGTGTGTGAGTCATGATTAGAGTTTGCAGGATCTCAGTGTGTTGTTTTGTGTTGTGTTATGACATTATTTTCCATCCAAACCCCTCCATTAAATTAGACAATAATCATTCCTGTACACACGCACACACACACACACACACACACACTCGTAGCTATCTCACGGGAAATCTTTTAATCTTTTCTGTGTTTATTTTTTTAAAGCCGTTTGAAGTGGAGCGTCTTTCAAACGCAGGCTTTGAAGCTGTTCACGAGTCTTTACAACAGCGTGGCCTCCACACCGCCGAGCCGATCGCATCTCCACACACTCTGCATCCAGAGCCTCACAGGTGTGTAACACAACCGTCATCCAAACACAAACGACAACAACACAATGCTCCCCTGTGATGGAGTTCTTCGTGGTGCGGCCATTTTACAGGGACGTGCAGCCAGGCGAGTCTCAGACTTGCACACGGAAAGAAAATGGTGGGTGGTGTTGAAGGTGTTCACGCTGAGAGGAGAAATCCGGCTCAGAGCCAAAGTCAGGTTTTTTATTTATGTTTTTTTTTCCAGATGTCTTTCAGTGGACGGTTTGGTTCTGACCGCACGGCCGGGATTTCTGACTTTATTATCCCCGCGTCTCTTCTGCAAGTTTTTGCACGTACGCTATCGTTTCTAGCGAATTTCAGCGTCCGAAGACATAAACATGTTTAAATTTCTTCTGAGAGTTTATTTTGTTCTGCTGAAGATCTGAATGTAAACCTCAGCTATAAACAGAACAGAAAAAAAAAAAATATTCGGATTTTTTTTCCTACTAAAAAAAAATGCAAAAAGAAAAATTGTAAATGAAATTTACAAATAAATAAATTAAACTTGGTGGATGTTAAAAGAAATTCCCTATAAACCATAATATCCTTACTGTTTTTAAAAATATCTACATTTTTTTTGTAAACATAAAAAATTGCAAAAATCACTGAGATATTTATTTATTTATTTATTTATTTATTTATTTATTTATTTATTTATTTATAAATAATTTTAAAAAATTGTTTAGATTATTATTATAAAATATTTTTAAATACATATTCTAAACGTTTTTTTAACTCCTTTTTAAAAAGATATTTGTAGAAATTCAAAATTCATGTCATGCAATTAATATAAATCTTTTTAAATATATATTTTAAATATTTTATATTTAAATACAGTTGGTATAATTATGAACAATTTATTTGAGAAAAAGAAAACTAAGTATAATTTGCAAATCACCTAAAAACAAAGCGAAAATATTGCAAATCACCTCCAAATTGCTTGGGAGATTTATTGATTTATTTGCTTTTTAAAAAATATTTTTTTACAATTTCTTTTAATTGTTTATTTAAAATATTTTTAAATAAACATTTTAAACATTTTTTCCCTCATGTCTCTACTGCACACAGACAGCTTGTTTTTTTTTGTTTTGTTTTGTTTTTTATTATTATTTAAATGATATTTGTAGAAATTCATGCAATTAATATAAAAAATTGAAATAAGCTGGATATGATTATGAACAATTTATTTGTGAAAGAGAAACTATATGTATAATTTCTTTCTAAATATTTCCTTTGACCGTTCGGAGTTTTTTTTTTTTTCAACGCGCGTACACTTTTAGCCGACTGCGAGATGACATCATAATAACGCGACATAATTTCTGAAAAAATACAGAGATCATAACAGACACTTTGGTGTTTAGAGGAAGTGTGTGAAATCCTCGGTCCGGCTTTTTTTAACACACACACACACACACACACACCTGTAAGTTTAAGACGCAGCAGATGTGTCCAGATGAGTGCGTGTGTTCGTGTGAGTTTTTCTGCCTCGTAAATGGAGGCGTGTGTGTTGTGGGGGGTGTTTTTTTTGTTTTTTACAAGCAATTGTACAGTATAGAAAACATGCCAGACAATGTGACACAAAAGAATGCAGATAAATACCAACGGGGACAAGTGGAGACTGAATTCTTTCTCACACACACACACACACACACACACTCACTCACTCACAAACCCTGCTACTGATTGTAGAAAGTGATGAAATTTTTAGATATACATCGGGAGTGTGTGTATGGACTGCCGTGGCACTCACTCGTTATAGCTCGGCATGGGGGGCGATGGAATTTCCTGCCTGTACGTGCTGGGAGCGATGTTGCTGTGATGCTCGGTTTTGATTGGCTGTTGGTTGTGGGTGGCGTCTGAGAGACAACACAAGGAGATCAGCCAATCAGATGAGCCGGTTTGACACAATAGGTGAGTGTGTACATGTCTATCAGCTTATCTGTACATCAGTCAGGCTTGCTCGGACATTTCTGTGTTATATATGTCGAATATATTGACCGTTACGTCGTCATTACAACTTATTTCCTAATAATATTTTATAGATTCAGAATGTGGAGGGTTTTTTTTTTTTTTTACAGTCTGCCAGAATGATTTCTCAGCTCAGCTTTTCTCACCGGTTGTGAGAGAGGAAGCTCCGCCCTTCTGATCATCAGGCTTGTGAGGGAAGAGCATGATGGGAGAGGGCAGGACGTGGTGTCGGTACAGCACGGAGGGCAGGATCATGCTGGGCAGAACGGGGATGAGACCTGGACCAGGGGCTGAAACCAGTGGAGTCACCAGCTGGACACACACACACAAAAACATTAATAAATCAGTATTATTAGTAATCACTACCTTAATAAATAAACACTAAACTGACATTTAATCCTCTTTAATCCTTTTTCTGTCAATAATAATATAAATAATAATTCATTAAAAAGATCAATATGAATAATTCATATAAAATAATATGAATTCTGACAACAAATGTGTTTGTAATGAATTAAATAAAACATTTATATAATTAATTTTCCAGATTAATAAATATAAGCAATAATTGTATATAATATTTGTAGAATTATAGAATAATTCTGTAGTGTATATTTATGTATATGGGTCAAAGATTTTTTTTTAAATTTTATATACATAGAAAAAATAATCTGTAGTGAATAAAATGTTTAGAATTTAAAGTTTGATCACTATTTTTCAAGATTTTAAAAAAAAAAAAAAAATTTCAGTTAAAGTGACATTTTTAAATATTTTTTAATTTTTAATTTTTTTATGTTCAGGTGTAAAATATAAAAGAACAAAATAATAAAATTAAAAAATAATTAAATTCATATTAATTAATTCATTAGTAATTTTATATATTAAAGTATAAAATTAAATCTATCAATATTAATATTTAGTCTTTTTTTTCTTTTTTATAACTCACGGTCGGGAAGGACAGCGCCATGGGCGGAGTCAGCATCCCGGGCGAGCCGGAGGGAGATCTGGTCATGGAGATGGAGTCAGAGAGGCTGACACGCTCGTAAGGGGATGGCGTGGCTCTGGACGACGAGGCTGATGATGATGAAGGTGAGGAGGAAGAGGGCGGAGGCGAGGGTTTCTTGTTGAGCGACAGATCCACGGGCTCCAGCTGCGTGTGTGTGGGGGCGTCGGGGCCGTGAGCAGGAGTGTGTGTGCGTGTGTGAGTGTGTGTGTGTGGTGGGCTGTGGTACGGAGGGTAGGGAGCGTAGCAGAACTGAGAGGGTTGAGGACCGATGGAGAACATGGCGCTGTACGTTTCCACTGCCTGAGACTTCACAAAGGAGTAACCCTGAAATAACAGACGAGGAAGAGAAAGTAAATATCTCTGTGCTCTTTCTCTCTCTCTCTCTCACACACACACACACACACACAATTCTAGAGGCAGCTGTGTACTCAGGAGACAGATGATGAAAAACTGCTTTTCAGACTTTGCTCGAGCGAGATGGAGCCAAAGCTAACTCACAACTCACAGACCCCCTACAATGTCTAACCTAACCACAAAGGAATGTAAGTCCATGTAACACACACACACACACACACACACACACACACACACACACACACAATGTACTACAGTAATATGACAGCAGCGGTGTGAAAATCACAAAATCTTCTGAATTTCTGTTTCGGCTGTCAGTCGAATTTCTCCATAGTGGACTAGAGAACTCCCTAAATAGTGGACTATATCCACATGCCATGACCTCACCACAGCCTCGAACACTGAATGGTGCAGGACACACACACACATACTCACATGTAAACACACCTACACACACACGCACTCATATTCACCCACAAACTCACTCACGCACTCACTCACACACTCGTACTCACCCACAAACTCACTAACACACACACACACACACACACACACACACACACTCTCTCTCTCTGATGTGTGATCAGCAGGACGTCTGTTGGATGCGTTCGGTTTTCGAGAGAGGAAACAAGGAGGCTGTTTTTTTTTTCTTTTCAGGTAACAAAAAAATAAAAACACAGTCCCACTGATCCAGTTGAGCAACAGGAAGATGAGATAAACTCGATAACACACACACACACACACACACACACACACACAGCTTTTAACTCAGGTGTTAGAAAAACAAGCTGCAGCATCTTAGTTCCTGCTCAAGCAGAAAACAAACAGAAGCTGAGAGAGCGAGCGAGCGACGGAGCTGACGGACGGCAGCGTGAGGGTCACGTCGAACCAGTCACGTCAGATGAGCTGAGAACGTGTCACAGAGTCTGATGAATCGCTTTAAAATGTTATGATTACATTACAGAGCTGTGTGTTTAAAGCCGCAGTAAATTCCCTCGTCAGTTCCCTCTGGCTGTCTCTTGTTTTTTGAACTCTTACACAAACACAGCATTTTATTAACAGCCGATTTATTGCGAGTCACAGCTGTCTTTCATCTCCAACCCATTATATGGAAACTTTTAAAAACTCAACGTCTTTTTTAGCATTTAATTCCTGTCACGGAAATATATGTAAACTTTGAAGTGCACTGAATGCCATAATTTCTTTTTTAGCTTCCTGAATTAATTAAAACATTTTAAATAAATTACTCAAAATAAACAAGTGATTTTTTTTTTTCAGTTTTTTTTTTTTTAGCAACAAACGTCTTTTTATTGCAAATTTTTTATTGCTGAACTGATTTTTTTTTTCTTGAACCTGTTTTTTATTTTATAAAACAAATAATTATAAATTATCAATTTTATAAAATAAATAATTTTATGTATAACTTTTATTTAACACATTTATTTTTGTAATTATTTTAAAATCCTTTGAATTATTTAATACAATATTTAATTTGAATTATTTAATACTATTCCCTATTCAATATCCCCTATTCCCTATTCAATATCCCCATATCCCCTATTCTATATCCCCTATTCCCTATCCCCTATTCCCTATTCAATATCCCCTATCCCCTATTCAATATCCCCTATTCCCTATTCAATATCTCTATTCCCTATTCTATATCCCCTATTCCCTATTCAATATACCTATTCCCTATTCAATATCCCCATATCCCCTATTCCCTATTCAATATCTCTATTCCCTATTCTATATCCCCTATTCCCTATTCAATATCCCCTATCCCCTATTCCCTATTCAATATCCCTATTCCCTATTCTATATTCCCTATTCCCTATTCTATATCCCTATCCCCTATTCTATATCCCCTATTCCCTATTCTATATCCCCATATCCCCTATTCTATATCCCCTATTGCCTTTTCAATATCCCTATTCCCTATTCTATGTCCCCTATTCCCTATCCCTATTCCCGATTCTATATCCCCATATCCCCTATTCTATATCCCTATTCCCTATTCTATATCCCTATCCCCTATTCTATATCCCCTATTCCCTATTCAATATCCCCTATTCCCTATTCTATATCCCCTATTCCCTATTCTATATCCCCTATTCCCTATTCTATATCCCTATCCCCTATTCTATATCCCCTATTCCCTATTCAATATCCCTATTCCCTATTCTATATCCCCTATTCCCTATTCTATATTCCCTATTCAATATCCCCTATTCCCTATTCTATATCCCTATTCCCTATTCAATATCCCTATTCCCTATTCTATATTCCCTATTCAATATCCCCTATTCCCTATTCTATATCCCTATCCCCTATTCAATATCCCTATTCCCTATTCTATATCCCCTATTCCCTATTCTATATCCCCTATTCCCTATTCTATATCCCCTATTCCCTATTCTATATTCCCTATTCAATATCCCCTATTCCCTATTCTATATCCCTATTCCCTATTCAATATCCCTATTCCCTATTCTATATTCCCTATTCAATATCCCCTATTCCCTATTCTATATCCCTATCCCCTATTCAATATCCCTATTCCCTATTCTATATCCCCTATTCCCTATTCAATATCCTCTATTCCCTATTCTATATCCCCTATTCCCTATTCAATATCCCCTATCCCCTATTCCCTATGCCCTATTCCCTATCCCCTATTCCCTAGTCTATATTCCCTATTCAATATCCCCTACATCCTTGCATTGTGCATACTCTATACAATCCCTACATCTGACACCACACCCTAACGGAGGATGTTCGGTACGGCAGGAAATCCCACAATGCACTGCAGGAGGACGGAGTCCGTGTCCTACACACTGGTGCGTAAATATAATAAAGGCTGCAGGAAGTAGGACTTATATTTGTAGAGCTCTAAACACTTTGTAACTGGAGAGACGTGGCTAGGGGGTTTAGGGATCAGGAAAAAACACATCCGGGAGCTGGTGGTATCCCACAATGCACTGCAGCCAGGAGGCAGTTTCCTCCGAAATTTGTATCAGTGATAATGTTCTGTTTAATACTGAAGGATATCAGAGTGGCGTCCTGTATGATGTAAGACACTGTGTGTGTGTGTTTATCGGGGAGTGTGTGTGTGTGTATAAGTGGGTGTGTTTGAGTGTCTGTCTGTATGTGTGTGTGTGTATATATGTGTGTGTGTGTGTGCGTGTGTGTGTGCTGGTACACACCGTCTCCCCGTCTGCCTTCACTGGATTCACTGGATAGTCACACATGAGCATGGCTGCTCCAACTGGAGTTCTGGAAGATGAACAAGAAAAAAAAGACAGGATCAGTAATGATTTCAACACACACACACACACACACACACACTCCAAACTGCTCACTTTGAATATATATTCACATATACACACAATACTAAATATATCAAAATATATTACAACATAAACATTTTTTAGAAAGTCTTAAATTAATTTAAAATATTTTTATAATCTCAATTTCTTTCATTTGTTTATATTTAACAAAAAAATTTATTTCATATTTATTTATATTTCATATTATTTATTTAAAAAATTAACAATAAGGAATAATATTCAAACTAAAAATAAATAATAAATTTTAAAAAGTGAAATATATAAAAATAAATGACAAATAAGTAACAAAAAAATCAGTTTGTAAATATTTACATTTTTTAAATCAATGGATATTAATAGATATTTTTTTAATAAAAAGATATTATGAATATTACTACGCCTAGTGTGTGTGTGTGTGAGAGAGACAGAGAGAGAGAGACCCACAGGAAGCACCAATAGGGTGAGGTTGCATGAAAACAGCAAGTGTGAGACCACACCTGGTGTTACTACACATACACACACACACACACACACACACACACACACACACACACACACACAGAGCTTGTGAAACAGCAGCCACTCCCTCTCCGGCTACCCGGCTCAGGGTCAGCTGAGGGTTAACCGTCCAGAACGCTTACACACACACACTCAGTGTGTAATTTGAGCAACAAACAGTGGAGCAATTCCATGAAAAGAGAAATAACTGTTATAATAACGCAGAGGTAAAACACACACACACACTTTCTCTCCCTTCTCTTTCTCGCTCTATACGTCTCTTTACCGTTTTTACTCTTTTTTCCCCCTTTCTCTTTCTTTCTTCTTTCTTTCTGTCTCTAATGAAACAAGAGAAATATCCTGAAGCACTGATGGTGAATTTGACCTTAACCTCTGTTTTTACCTCTCTCTCTCTCTTTCTCTCTCGCTCTCTCTGCAGTCTCTCAGACAAATAAACACACCCAGTGACTGTGACCTTTGACCCCCAATCAGTGTAAATCCCTTCACCTGTCTGGTGTGTGTGTGTGTGTGCATCTCCAGTACAAACCACTGAACACTTACCTCTGTATCTCTCTCTCTCTCTCTTCCTCCCTCTCTATACCTCTTCTGCTTTCTTCTTCAATTCCCTCTATCAGTCTTCCCCTCTTTCTCCACCTTTATTTTCCTCCCTCTATCCACTCTCGCTATTTCTTTGACTGTATTTCTCCTTTCACTTTATCTCTCTCCTTATATCAGTTCATTCACCTTGCTCTTGATTGTCTTTCTTTCTTTCTTTCCGTCTCTCTTCAGCTCTTTCAGTCTCTCTCCACGTCTCTCCCTCTCCTCTTCTTTTTTCTCCCTTTCTTTCTATACCTCTTTTGCTTGACTTCGTTCTCCCACTTCTGTGGGTCTTCTTCACTATATTTTTTCACCCGTCTCTCTTCCTCTCTCTCATCTGTCTATTTCATTCCTCCTCTTTCCTATTTCTCTCTCTTTGTCACACTTGTTCTCATTGCCATCCTCTTTTTCCTTTCATCCGTCTCTCCTTCCCTTTTTCCTGTCATCCTTTATCTCTGTCTCTCCATCACCTCTGTTTCTCACCATCTTTCTTTATTATCCCTAACTTCTTCCTCTGTAAAGTGTCATTTACACCACACACACACACACACACACACACACACACACACACGGTCCTGCCCATGAGGAAAGTTCCTGTCACACTGCCTCATCCTGCTGATAACGACACTTTTTGTTAAGAACACGGCTGATGATGCTTATCACGGCCGCGAGGAAAACTCAAACTCATTGACATAAAAGTTATGTCAATATCCATTGTGTGTGTGTTGTGTAATGTGTGTAATATTTGTGTGCGTCTCTTACACTATAACTGACAGATATATAATCACACAGGCCACACCCCCTTAACTAACTGACAGAGATATAATCACACAGGCCACATCCCCTTCA
This sequence comes from Hemibagrus guttatus, assembly GCA_033459395.1. Classification (NCBI taxonomy): domain Eukaryota; kingdom Metazoa; phylum Chordata; class Actinopteri; order Siluriformes; family Bagridae; genus Hemibagrus; species Hemibagrus guttatus. The sequence goes on along the minus strand of JAUCMX010000029.1, from coordinate 13,775,757 downwards.
CTGTGAACAATAGATATATAATCTCACAGGCTATGTGCCCTTCAGTATAACTGACAGATATATAATCACACAGGCCACACCCCCTTCACTGTGAACAATAGATATATAATCTCACAGGCTATGTGCCCTTCAGTATAACTGACAGATATAATCACACAGGCCACACCCCTTCAGTAAAACTGACAGATATATAATCACACAGGCCACACCCCCTTCACTGTGAATAATAGATATATAATCTCACAGGCTATGTGCCCCTCAGTATAACTGACAGATATAATCACACAGGCCACACCCCCTTTGCTGTGAACAATAGATATATAATCTCACAGGCTATGCACCCTTCAGTATAACTGACAGATATATAATCACACAGGCCACACCCCTTCAGTAAAACTGACAGATATATAATCACACAGGCCACACACCCTTCACTGTAACTGACAGATATATAATGACACAGGCCACACCCCTTCAGCATAACTGACAGATACATAATGACACAGGCCATGGCCCCTTCACTGTGAACAATAGATATATAATCACAAGCCACGCCCCCTTCACAGTAACTGACAGATATATAATCACAAAGGCCACATCCCCTTCACTGTAACCAACAGTTATATAATCATACAGGCCACGCCCCTTCACTGTAACTGACAATTGTCAATTCTGTGTGTGTGTGTGTGTGTGTGTGTGTGTGTGTGTGTGTGTGTGTGTGTGTGTGTGTTTGCTCCCCTCGCACTCTGAAAACAGGAAAAGAGGCTCAGTGTGCCAGATGGAATGTGTGACGCAAGACTGAGCCTTGAAACAAAAGACCCCAGACACGGCAGCCTCGCTGGCCCACACACACACACACACACACACACACACGCGCACGCACGCACGCGCACGCACGCACGCGCACGCACGCACACACACGCACACACACACACGCCATTCTCCTCTTCATAACTTTAATAACTGATTGACGAGGAGAAGTTCACTTGATGAGCGACTCTCTGCACCTCTGCACTGTGATAATCATACGCTCTCAGACATCACCTGAGATTAATAACTGAACCAGCTTCTTCCCCAATCCTTTCACTTTTGCTCCTTTTCCACTTGAGTGCAAAAGTTTGTGATTTTTTTTTCTTTTTTCAGTGTCACTGAAAACACACTGACTTCGAATTTTACGGTTTATTTGCAACCATTAAACCTGAGTACATCTTGCATGAGTAAAATAATTTTAAAGGAATTTTTTAAATCCTTGATTTGACGAAACACGGTACACAGCTTATATACACCTTACATATACTTTATTACTATATTACATGTACTTTCTCATTTTGTTCTACACAAACTTTTCTTCGTCACTGTGTAACTAACACACAATATTGACCACAATTACTACTACTACTAACACACACACACACACACACACACACACACACACATGCACAAATATCCAATACCAAACTAAGCAGAGGTCAACAACATGGTTAAACTTTGGCCCACAACATTCGGCTTTCAGCCACGTTCACACACAAATCTGAGACCCGAGTGTGTGTAAATACACACTAATAATCCAATCATGGCCTGATTTTAACACCAGATTACAGACACTATGATTAAGTGTGAAAGTACGCTCTTAACCTCATCGTTTTGTTTTTTTCCTGTTAAACGTAACCAGAGACAGAAACTATCCGAGGAGCCGTAAACACCGCCGGACAACGTTTCTATCAATTGTTTTGCTTAAATAAAATCTTTAAAAAAATTCTAATTTTTCACTAAAAATCATGCATTTTATGCTGTACAATTTTTTTTGTTTGTTTCAGTGGTTTGCAAAGCTACATATTGGATGATAAATTACTGCTAATTAAATATGCAAATTATATGATATATTATTTAATTGTTTCAGGTTTATGTGTCAGTAGAGATCAAGGTGACGAGGGAAAAAAATGTCACAAAATGTAATTTAATTTTCAATATTACCGCAGATGTTTTTAATTATTTTTTATTTCCATAAAAATATATATATATAAAAATAATAATAATATAATATAATATAATAATAATAATAATAATAATAATAATATAATATAATAATATACTTTTTTTTAAGTAAACAAATATTTATTTATTTATCTACTTTGCTAGCTAAAATATTATTATTATAATTTTTTTTTTTTACATAAATGTTGTACGCTTCGACACGGATGTTTCTTTACATTTCAGGTTTGTTTTTTTTTAACATGTTTTAAGGCCCAAAGCTGATGTGATGCTGATATTTTGACAAAATATTATATGTTAAATGTTGTGCAACCTGCTTGACTGATTGTTGGCACATGTCTAAATGATTCCCACATACACACACACACACACACACACACACAGTGTGAGGTGAAATTACACAATATTTAATTAAAAAAAATAAAATAAAAAATGGTTAAGCTACATTAAAGTATTAATAACGGTGTATTTATCAGTAAAATACATTAATTTATTATTATTATTATTATTATTATTATTATTAATAATAATAATAATAATAAAAAAAAGTAAAAACACTAAAGTTTTTAGTACTCAGGAGCCTGACAGCGTACTAGCGTACTACGTAGTGCGTAAAAACAGAGCGTATCGAGCGGCAGCGCGCACGACCGGTCGCTATGGTTACGGGCTGAAACGCATACTCGCGTACTAAGTAGCATGGAAGAAGAAGTGTGCGTACAGCAAGCAAGCGCGCCTTGTCAACAAACCTGGAGTTTGTTTGTTTTTAATGGTAAGTAACCGACTTATTTAGTCGTTTTAACACCTCAAACACCGCACTACACCAACCTAACACTGTCAGATCAATACTACAGAATATAAATGTAGATTTTTTTAGTCAGGTTAAGAAGAAAACTAGTCTGTGGAGTATTTCAGGCTTCCTGTCAGTGAGCGCTATCATGTTAGCCTTGTCTGATAATTCTTCATTTTATTACACACCTAGCAGTCTAAAATACTTTCATAAAGAATAAGGCGCAAGATTTAACCGATTATAGGTTTTATATGTAAGGCAAAAGAATAATTTTACTCACATGTCAGTAAAACAGTTGCGCCTCTGCTGTCGTGCGGTTTATGGGTTTTTTTTTGTTTGTTGTTAATAAACACAATGCCCAGAGTGAGGAGAAAGACAGAAAAGCCGAATAAATGTCTCACAGCGAGCTCCGTGCTACTCTCCTGACGTCCCGGACAATAAAATCAGAAAGTTCACAAACTCGTGAGTTTCTAATGCTCCCCTACATGACGGTATGGGCGGAGTGAGGGGCGGGGCGGGAGGGTGAAGGGCGGGGCGAGACTGGGTGAGAACGGGTGGGTGAGGGAGGGAGGGATGTGTGGGTGTGTCTCTATACTCCTCCCCGGATAGAAAGGAAGGAAGGAAGGAAATAAAAAATAGTGGGAACAGGGTGTGGGTGCTGTCTGTCTCTCTCTCACCATCTCTCTGGTTATCTCTGACTTTCTTTATCAGTCTGTTCAATTCAAAATTCTCTCTCTCTCTCTCTCTCTCTCTCTCTCTCTCTCTCTCTCTCTCTGCTTCTGTCTGTCTGCCTCTCTCTCTCTCTGCTTCTGTCTGTCTGTCTCTCTCTCTCAGGCTTCTGTCTGTCTGCCTCTCTCTCTCTCTCTCTCTCTCTTTCTCTGCTTCTGTCTGTCTCTCTCTCTCTCTCTCTCTGCGTCTGTCTGCCTCTCCTCTCTCTCTCTCTCTCTCTCTGCTTCTGTCTGTCTGTCTCTCTCTCTCAGGCTTCTGTCTGTCTGCCTCTCTCTCTCTCTCTCTCTCTTTCTCTGCTTCTGTCTGTCTGTCTCTCTCTTGCTCTCTCTCTCTGCTTCTGTCTGTCTGCCTCTCTCTCTCTCTCTCTTTCTCTGCTTTTGTCTGTCTGTCTCTCTCTCTCAGGCTTCTGTCTGTCTGCCTCTCTCTCTCTCTCTCTCTCTCTCTCTCTCTGCTTCTGTCTGTTTGTCTGTCTGTCTGCCTCTCTCTCTCTTTCTCTGCTTCTGTCTGTCTGTCTGTCTCTCTCTCTCTCTCTCTCTCTCTCAATCCATTAAGCATAATTGCCCTGACTCTTACAGCGAAGCAGTGACACACACACAAAAATCATTAAAAATATTTTTCTCTCTTACTCTGTGATTTACATGATTGCTCATCCTGATAGAGAGAGAGGGAGGGAGAGAGAGAGAGAGAGAGAGAGAGAGAGAGAGAGAGAGAGAGAGACAGAAAGACAGAAATAATTTGAATATGTGTGTTTATACTTTTATATATGAGAGAGAGAGAGAGAGAGAGAGAGAGAGACAGACAGAGAGAGAGAGAGAGAGAGAGCGAGAGAAACACAGTCAGACAGAGAGGGAGACAGATAGAGAGGGAGAGACAGACAGACAGAAAAAGAGAGAGAGAGAGAGAGACCACGAGGTAGAGAGAGTAAAAGTTTTACCAGTTTTCTCTGAGAGTGTAATATAATATAAATAAAGGATGTAATTAATCTAACTTCTGGTTAAAGTTCACCTACAGATCGAAATGAAGTGCTTGATATGAAATGAAACGATTAGAACTCGCTCCTAACTCACTCCTTTTAGTAATACACATCCCTCAGTTCACGCTAACCTAATTCCTCACCTTGGCTTTGAACAGTGGAGGAGAAGACATTCCCACTCCAGTCCACGGCACGCCGCTTCACACCTGCGAGCTTCCATCGGGGGTCTGTGGAGGCGTGAAAGAGGGCAGGAAATTGCAGCATGTCAGGATGGCGGGCAAAAATAGGTGAATGGTGAGGGAGAGCGATAGCTCCAGCTAAAAAAGTATTGCTCAACTAATCTGAGAAGGGCCTTGTGTGTGTGTGTGTGTGTGTGTGTGTGTGTGTGTGTGTGAAAAACAAAAGACGTGAACCTGTGATTTAGCTACCTAGCTGTGTAACAGCGTAATAATGTTGTAGGAATATTTTTCTTGGTTTAATGATGCTACCACTCCCATACTTCACCATAATAATAATAAATAATAATAGAAATAATAATTAATTAATTAATTAATTAATTAATTAATTAATTAATTGATTAATTAATTGATTAATTAATTAATTAATTGATTACTTGATTTAAAAAATATATAATAATAATAATAATAATAATAATAATAATAATAATGAGTCTGGACCTTCTGTTCAGTTTGTTTTCTCCTGATGCTTCACTCTATAACAAAAACTTTGGCTCATCGCCAAAAGTTTTGTTTATTCAACCTTCTGAGATACATGACCTTTCCATCCTCTGCCTCTTTATCTGCCTCTGACCCCCCACCCCATCTACTGTAAACAAACAAACAAACAAACAAACAAACAAACAAACAATGTGTGAGTCTGGACAGTGATGCTGCTACCACTCCCATGCTTCAATGTATAGCAAAAACTGGGTTTTAACCAAAAACTCATGTTGTTTCCAGATCAAAACCTATCCTCATCTGAGCCGAGAAGCTCCACTGAGTCTTCAACATGCCTTTTGGTAAACTTACATCACTTTTTTTCCCCTCTCTACACTCTTCTATTCGAGCGTGTCCACGCTGTTTGCTTCACCAGGTGAAGCTTGTTGCGTTTCTTCCCTATGTTTTTGTGCGTTTGTACAAACACCAAGATCTTTCTCCTGGCTCTTGAGGATGCTTTGTTATGTTTTCTCCTTCCAGGTGTATTGAAGACCATGTGACACTTTCATGACACACGGCTTTTTAACTCCTTTTGCAACTGGTTACACCAGAATTTCCCCACCGCTTCGTGTTTTCTTTTTTGTACGAATTCGTCACCTCATAATTCCGTCGCTCTTTCATTCGAGGCGCTTCCATACGCCTTTCTCTGAAGGTGATTTATGTTCAAGCTGACAGAGCCCAGGAGGAGGTCACATATCCATATGTCTAGCTATACGTCTGTTATCTAACTGTATTGCGTCATCTCTGACACCACACACACACACACACACACACACACACGATTGCGACATGTAGCTTCATGCACATATAGACACACCCAGAGACCAAAAAAAAAACAAAAAACACCCACTCATTCCTCACACGCCCTCCGCACCTTTCAGTGCATTTTTTTGGCATTTTTCCTAAACTATTCTATATACAATCGTTCGGATCATCTTACACACACACAGACACACACAATGTATGTCTCAGCTTCGTAGGAAGAGTGCCAATCGGGTGTTGACATGCGTGGTAACTCTCTCAGATAGCTCACACACCCCTGTGTGTGTGTGTGTGTGTGTGTATTTGTTGATCTTGATATTCCATCACACATCGTGTTTGGATCCTGCAAACTTCATCATATTATGCAAAAAAGCACGACATTGTTTCTGGCTCCATCGGCGAAGCGTTTGGAACCAAAACAAGTGGAGAAAAAGTCTTCCACAAGCAAACGTTGTAGGAAGGTTTGTTTAATGTTTTGAAAATGTTTTCAGAGTGTTTATTGTTCTTTGAGCGGAAAAAAATGTGGGTTAAAATAGCAAACAATGTTTATCTCATGGAGTTGTTGGGTTTTTTTATTACATTGAGAGAATTTAAGCAACCCCTTCTGACCAATCAGAGCGAAGAATTCGGGATCAGTTGGGTCATCTGTGCCGAGGTTTAACAGAGACGGGCCCAAACTACACAGACCTCCACCTGCAGGGTATAAATGACAGACGTGTTTCCGGATGTACAGTAAACGAGTATACGTGCGCATATGAGCATATACACACACACACACACACACACACACACACACACACACACACACACACACACCCCTGCGGGCTGGGTGGGTGTTGGGGAATTTGTAAAAGCTCCAGGCAGATGAGATACAGAAAACAGAGACACGCTTTACATGTCAAAGAAATTCAGTGGAATACTGATTAAAATACAACACACACACACACACACACACACACACACACACACACCTCCTCTCAGCTTCACGCCTGTTCCTGAGTTTTATCCTTTAACAATCGAAAGGCCCGTAACAGGATTTAAAGGAGTACATACAGTTGTGTGCAAAAGTTTACACACCCGTACTGAAGGGAATAAAGGCAAAAAACATTTTCTAATGCTAATTTTCAGTATTCAGTTCAAAACTTGTTATGCAAATAACATCTTAATGTTTTCTAATAGCTTGCATTTCCACCTTCTGCCTCCAAATCTGCCTCTGGCCTTTTTTCACATCCTCTGGAAAAAATAAAATAAAATAAAACGAAACAAAACGAAGTAAAGTAAAGTAAAGTAGAATAGAATAGAATAAAATACATAAATAAGTTAGTTAGTTGATTGATTAGTTAATTAATTAAAAAAAGAAATAAAGAATATAATAATAATAATAATAATAATAATCTTCTTCTTCTTCTTCTTCTTTCGGCTTTTCCCTTCAGGGGTCGCCACAGCGAATCATCTCTCTCCACCTATCCCTATCTTCTGCATCCTCAACCCTTGCACCCACTAGCTTCATATCCTCATTTATTACATCCATATACCTCCTCTTTGGCCTTCCTCTTTGCCTCCTGCCTGGCAGCTCCATGTCCAACATTCTCCTACCAATATACTCACTGTCCCTCCTCTGAACATGTCCAAACCATCTTAATCTGGCCTCCCTAATTTTGTCCCCCAAACGTCCAACATGAGCTGTCCCTCTGATGTACTCATTCCTAATCCTGTCCAATCTTGTCACTCCCAAAGAGAACCTCAACATCTTCAGCTCTGCTACCTCTAGCTCTGACTCCTGTCTCTTCCTCAGTGACACTGTCTCTAAACCATACAGCATGGCCGGTCTCACCACTGTCCTGTACACCTTCCCCTTGATTCTCGCTGATATTTTCCTATCACACAGAACTCCCAACACCTTTCTCCACCCATTCCAACCTGCCTGCACTCGCTTCTTTACCTCTTTCCCACACTCTCCATTACTCTGGACTGTTGACCCCAAGTACTTAAACTCCTGTACCTTCTTCACCTCTTCACCCTGTAACCTTACTGTTCCACTTCCCTCCCTTCCATTCACACACATGTACTCAGTCTTACTACGACTGACCTTCATTCCTCTTCTCTCCAGTGCAAACCTCCACCTCTCCAGGTTTTCCTCCACCTGCTCCCTGCTCTCACTACAGATCACAATGTCATCTGCAAACATCATTGTCCAAGGAGACTCCTGTCTGACCTCCTCTGACAACTGGTCCATCACCATAGCAAACAGGAAGGGGCTCAGAGCCGATCCCTGATGCAGTCCCACCTCCACATTGAACTCCTCTGTCTGACCTACAGCACACCTCACCACTGTTCTGCTCCTCTCATACATGTCCTGCACCACTCTGACATACTTCTCCGCTACTCCTGACTTCCTCATACAGTACCACAGCTCTTCTCTTGGCACCCTGTCATACGCTTTCTCCAAGTCTACAAACACACAGTGCAACTCCTTCTGACCATCCCTATACTTCTCCATCAAAATCCTCAGAGCAAAAATTGCATCCGTTGTGCTCTTTCTGGGCATGAAGCCATACTGCTGCTCACAAATTTCCACTACCTTCCTTAACCTAGCTTCCACTACTCTTTCCCATACCTTCATTGTATGGCTCATCAACTTTATCCCCCTATAGTTACTGCAACTCTGCACGTCACCCTTATTCTTAAAGATCGGCACTAACACACTTCTTCTCCATTCCTCAGGCATCCTCTCACTCTCTAAAACCCTGTTGAACAAATTAGCTAAAAATTCCACTGCTGCCTCTCCCAGACACTTCCAGACCTCCACCGGAATGTCATCAGGACCAACTGCCTTCCCACTTTTCATCCTCTTCAAAGCCTTCCTGACTTCATCCTTTCTAATCTTATCTACTTTCTGTTCCCACAGAGTTCACCCCTTCTACTCTTTTTTCCCTCTCATTTTCCTCATTCATCAGCTCCTCAAAGTATTCCTTCCATCTCCTCTGTACACTCTCCTCACTTGTGAGCACCCTTCCATCTCTATCCTTAATAACTCTAACTTGCTGCACATCCTTCCCATCTCGATCCCTCTGCCTAGCTAACCTGTACAAGTCCTTCTCTCCTTCTCTAGTGTCTAACCTAGTGTACAACTCTTCATATGCCTTCTGCTTGGCCTTAGACACCTCCCTCTTCACTCTGCGCTGTAACTCCTTGTATTCCTGTCTATTCTCTTCAGTCCTGTCCATGTCCCACTTCTTCTTGGCTAACCTCTTCCTCTGGATACTATCCTGAACTTCCTCATTCCACCACCAAGTCTCCTTATCTTCTTTCCTCCTTCCAGATGACACACCCAGCACCTTTCTCCCTGTCTCCCTGATCACTTCTGCTGTAGTTTCCCAGTCATCTGGCAGCACTACCTGACCACCCAGAGCCTGCCTCAACTTCTGTCTAAATTCCTCACAACATTCCTCCTTTTTCAGCTTCCACCACTTGGTTTTCTTCTCTATCTTTGACCTCTTCGTCTTACAGACCATCAAAGTCACCCTACACACCA
>JAUCMX010000029.1:13733763-13763763 GCA_033459395.1 Hemibagrus guttatus | reverse complement strand
AGTGAGACAGAGAGAAAGTGAGAGCGAGAGAGATAGAGAGACAGATAGACAGGTTTGGTTTAAAGATCAACATCAGAGTTATATTTTAGAAAGAAAGAGAGAGAGAGAGAGACAGACAGATAGACAGAAAGAGAGAGAGAGAGAGAGAGAGAGAGAGGGGAGAGAGAGAGAGAGAGAGAGAGAGAGAGAGAGAGAGAGAGAGGGGCAGGCAGAGAGAAAGACACAGACAGACAGACATGCAGAGAGAGAGAGAGACAGAAACAGAGTCAGAGAGAGACAGACAGACAGATAGAGACAGACAGGTAGAGAGAGAGAGAGAGAGAGAGAGTGAGACAGAGAGACAGACAGGGAGGGAGAGAGAGAGAGAGAGAGAGAGAGAGACAGACAGACAGAGAGAGAGAGAGACAGACAGACAGACAGAGAGACAGACAGGTCTGAAGATCAACATCACAGTTATATTTTAGAGAGAATGAGTTAGCACCTCTGCATGTAACAGGGTGGGGTAGGGTGTGGGTGTGTGTGTGTGTGTGTGTGTGTGTGTGTGTGTGTGTTTGCTTCTTTCAGGCCTCACAATGAAAATTCCACTCTTGGGTTTGGCTTGCTGTATACAATTGCCTCTTCCAGGCAAAGACGGCCCGCAAAGTGTGCACGCACACACACACACACACACACACACACACACACACACACACACACCGACTATTACAGAAGAATGCATGCACCTTATCAAATTGCATGCCAGTTCTGTAGCTCTAGTTCTTAATCTTGCAGTTTGACAGATTTCCAAAATTGAGGAAATATCATGTGACCACAAGGTTTATGAGGTCAAACCAGAGGGCAGCGTGCGAGCGCTTTATTCCTCCGATCTTCACACTACCTCAAGTTATTCCCAGTGAAGTAGATTACTCCTTATTCCTTACTCCTTCTTATCCCTCTCCCTAATAAAAACACCAGGAAAATGTGGAATGATTGACATGATATTAACGCAGATATTAACGATCATCTGGGAAGCTCCGCCCCTCCCCCCCCCCCCCCCGCATCACAATGTTACATCATGTGATATTGTTTTTTGTGCCACGGTTTTATAAACAACTCATTAATTTGGAGTCGCTGATATTCCGGACACGGCGTTTTGCGGAAAAAGACGAGAAAAGCTAACAAATTAACCGTAGGGCGTGGCATGTTGCCATGGCAACGCACAGACAGACTGATTAATGGTTTCAGCGTAACGAACTAATGCTTGAATTTGTGTTTTTTACCTAGACACGCTGAGAACAAACGGCAGTATAATCATGTTGCATGCTTTGCTAACACATATAATAGATAGCTATATTTATAAAGCGAAGCGTTTTTTGTTTTTAATTGAAGGTTTTTAACCTTGAATTAAAGGTTTATCTGGCATAAAGTCCACGAATCATCGTCATAGCTGCAACGGCTGAAACACGAGCAGGCGACATTAGAAAACACTCATTAAACAATGGTAGCCCTAAACAAAGGAACAAACGAACCAATCACACAGCAAGGGGCGGAGCCAAGACCAGGAAGAGATTCAAATCTCTCCTATGCTCTGGATTTATGTCTGTTCTTCCCAGTTCTGCTTATTGGTTGCCACATAACACACAAACCACACCCCTTGCCCCGCCCTATGTCACGCCCACAATCTCTAATAACACATCCTTACAATAGACAATGTGAAAAGTTATCAGAAACACACGGAGTTAAACACACGGAGTTAAACTCACTCATCCGTTCAGATATTCAAAAAAAAAAATTCTGTATGACATTTTTTTTAGAACATTAAAAAACCTTTTTTTCTACAACTTTGTTTCATTCCTGCTCATTTTTACTGGAAGGGACTGGATTGAATGTATTGAAGTATTTTTTTGAATAAAGTTAGAAGACTAAATTGCACAGAAATGTGAGTCATGCTGTTTGAGAGACTTGTAAGGAGTAATTAGGATGGTCGGAAATCCTTTGAGTATAAAAGAGATATCAAATGATACCCGAGACGAGTAACAAAGCAGCTGTGAACCTCAGAAATTTCCATTACTGACTGTTTGGTATAGTATCTGCACTTAATCATGGTGTTAATGGTGTTAGACACATGCACAGGTGCACAGAATGGGAACAATAGCAGACTCGGCATGTAGCCCTGAGGGACACCGCTGCTCAGGAGCAGGGTGATGGAGGTGCTGCTGTCGATTCGGCTTATATGGAGAGATCCGGAGTCTATCCCCGGATAGAGCGAGGACGGAACTCTGAAGCTGATTTCAACGCAATAACAATAATAACGGGATGTTTAAATAAACAGGTATGTTAGATTTCTTCCCATGACATATAGCTGGATCAGTCAGGAGCGTAGAGCTGTTGATGATGGCATCATGTGGGCAACATTTCTACACTCTGGTGTGTGTACTCTAGACCGCTTTAGTCATCACGGAAAAACATGCAACGCAAAAATGCGTGGAATGAAAACAGGCTTAAGAAGAAAACAGACAACGTTTATGATCAGGTTTCTGAAGATCAGTCAACATCTGACTAACAACTTCTAAACCATCCTAAGGATCGCACTCCACCCTTGCTGCACGTGCCTCTAAATCACTTTAGTGTGTGTGGCATTGTGCAGTTTAGCGCTGATGTAATACTCAAACCAATATCTACCCACACACTCGCATGCCTGCACAGACAGAAACCTGGCATCGGTCACAGATTTACGAGTTATTAGTTTGCATGCACTGATTGTTTGTGTGTGTGTGTGTGTGTGTGTGTGTGTGTGTGTAATGAGTACAGGCTGATCCTGGAAATCATGTGCTACTGAACAAGATGTAAATGAAGAAAAGATAAATATCTGTCATTAATTATGAACACTGGACAGGTTGAATTATTGTTTAAATACTGATCGCACTACAATACAAAAGGGGCGAGGCTTGTACTTGATAATAGACAGTTGACAGCTGCAGAAAGTTTATTGTGTCTCTGTGTACGTCACTGATAATTTTAACACTGGGTGTTAAACAATGCATCTGTCTTCAGGTTTAAACCACAAGTGTGCGTAGCCTAAATAATTTATGAACTTTTTTTTGGCAAATCAAGATATCAAGAAATCAAGTCTGCTATTACGGAAAAAAATAAGATAATATTTAATATCATCAATAATAAGAGAAGAAGAAGAAAAAGAAGGAGATCACCTTGTGCACATTTAGTGCTTGGACCCCTAAAATCGCAGCTCTCAACAGATAACACATGTCTAGACAAGAAGAAACAATAAAAAGACAAACAAAGCAAACATGCCATCTTCATAACCGTCATCTTCATCACTGAAATAACGTTTTAAAAATATATTACAATGTCCCTGCAATCACTGGACACACCACCTAGAGGTCAGTGGAAGTGTCAGTGGAGAGTCTGAGTTCTGGCCCTGTCAGGAATTCAACCTCGGCCACATCGCTCCATCACTCATTTGTGTTTCTGAAAACTGCATCAAAGAGACTATTTATCCTGCTGTGACCCTGACCAGGCGGTCATTAAGGTGGAACAGGAGGATGAAGGAAAGGTCCAGACTTTTACCGTATCTGTATCCGTTTACAGCATGTTATCTCTTCACACGTCCCTCCGGTTTATAGACTGCACATAAAGATTGAAAATAGTTGTTTACATTGGTCAGCCTCCATATCTAACGCAGTCCACATGAATTCAAGACAAGGTCAGAGTCGGCGTCCGATTATTACTTAATCCATACCTTTACAACTCTTTAGTTCAGAATAAGGGATTCGAGAACTTCTCAAATCTTAACACACACCGTCGGCTGTGATTCCAGTGAAGACTACAGATTAAAGGTCAGCTTTAAAACCACTTCCCCTGAACAATAATGATGATAATGAAATTATCTCGTCAGGTTACGACAGAACTATTTGTAGACTGAGACTTTGGAGTTATTTGGAAGGTTTTATCAGTCATTTCTGTTTCTTTAATAAATAGAGCCATAAACTGCTCACCCTCAATAAAGTCCGAGTAGATAAAACTTTCCAGCTCTCCGCTCCATCGCGTACACAACCAGACGCAGTACCACTGGTAGAGACATGCTTTTAAGACCGTCTGGGTCATAAAAGTAGAATAAGAAATAGAAATAGAACTAAAATAAAAAAAAAAAATAGAGTTATATATAGCAAAATATAATTACTTCTGGGGTAGCAAAGAGAAAAATATATAAAAAATATTAAAAAGAAAAATAAGGATCGGTGGCTGAACGATATAACGATTATGAATACATTTCATATGTGTGGAAGTTTAGTGTAATATATTTAATAGGTGCTGTGGAAACATCAGGCTGAGGTTGTGGTTGACGTCCAGAAAAGTCCAGAAAATTTGAGAAAGGTCTAGAAAAGTGAAAAAAAAAGTCAAGAAAAGTCTAGAAAAGTCCAGAAGGGTTTAGAAAAGTCCAGGCTCTAGTTCTAGGTGTCATTAATAACATAAGTGTAGACTTCTGAATCAGAAGCTGAAGGAAGCTAAGCGATCACTGCAGACAGCTGGAGAAGTCTGGACATTGATGTCGCTACTCCTCCTTCAGTTAGCGGCGTAAACGATGAAGTTCACAATCTTCAGGAGCTCGAGAGAGCTTAATGAGGTGCGATGAGTCTCCCTCTGTCCCTCCTGTCACCCAGGAAGACAATAACCAATCAAGGGAATCTATGAGCTTCAGTATACGGAAGAGGGCAGATGGAGCTTTCCTCCTGAGGAAAGAGCTGGATAGGGAGTGAGAATTGATCACCCAATTGAGAGAAAATCAGAAGAACATCCTAAAGAAATATAGGACATGAAGGCAAGCAGTGGCTGAAATCAAGATGGCTGCCAAAACAATTTGTATAGAAACTGGAAAAAAACTAATCATTCCCTTGAGGGAATTATTCTTTAACTCCTGGATGTAAAAATGTATCCAACATAGATTAGTGTGCCAAATCGTTCAAATATTTCTATGGGATGCCAGAGACTCTTATATTTAATAATAATAATAATAACAAGAAGAAGAAGAAGAAGAAGAAGAAGAAGAAGAAGAAGGAGGAGGAAATGTCACCTCATGCACCTTTAGTGCTTGGACCCCTAAAATCGCATAACAAATGAATGTTGTCATCAGAATGAAAAATAAAAAAAATGAATAAATAAAAGTTGAGTTCTGCTAAAAGTAAAAAATGTAATTACCTGTACGGTAGCAATGAGAAACAAATAAAATAAAATAAAATAAATATATTAAATATGTATAAGTGCAATATATTTAATAGGTGTTGCGGAAACATCAGTCTGAGGTTGAGGGTGATGTCCAGCAAAGTGGAGAAAAGTCCAGAAAAGTCTAGAAAAATGTTAAACTTTTTGGTGTGATTGATTTTAACTGTTAGAGTTCTAGCTTTTATAAAGGATTTAACTTTAGCTTTCGGGTTCTACACAGAACCTTCGTACATATTCCCAAATGGACATCAGGACACTTTCGGCGTCTACACTGGGTAACCCCCAGTCTGTTATCTCACGTCTTAGCCACGTTATCTTGACGCTATCCCGGTGTTCAGAGTTTCCAGTGTGACCACTGGCTCTACCCCGGGTCGGAGTCTTGTCGCTTGGTGGTGCTCAATGATGCTGTGGATGGATCTGTGTGGACAGCCTGTGACCAGGCTGCTGTGGACAAAACCACTTGGGGACTATCACACCGTCACGGATCCACCATTACATCGGTCAGCTTGCGACAGCGAGGAATTAGTGTCTATAATGTACTCAGTAACTACACTGACCTAATAGTTCCTCATGGGCCCTTGGTTGCTGTTGTAGAAAGGACACTATTTACATTTACATTATTTACTGTCCAGTGTCACCCAAATAAGGATGGGTTCCCTTCTGAGTCTGGTTCCTCTCAAGGTTTCTTCCTCACATCATCTCAGGGAGATTTTGCTTGCCAGCATTGCTCATTAGGGTTGCAAAGTTGTACAATTGACCTCGTGGTAATTTAGCGTCATCCCCCGGAGGCGGCCCACACTTCCTGAGGAGAACCAGACCCTGGAGAACGCTCAGTGAAGTTCTCCACTCCAGACTGATCAAATACATTGGGTAAACTTTCTACACACTCCATTATTTTTCCCCTCTTTAACACAGTTTGATCTTTACAGCTGTACAAATATCCGTGTATAAACTTCACGGATCGTGTATCGGATTCCACATCCTGCTCGCTCCTCTGGTAGAACCAACGAACTCCAGAAATCAGTAGTCAAAAGTCTAATCTAATTATATAATGTGGTGTACAAACGACACATACGCTAGCAGCACCAAGCGCTTCGGCGATCCTGTTAGCTTTCGATCTGATAGCATGGAAGGAAAAAAATAATTCAATACTTTTTTTCACCCCTTAATTTTTGAGCATTGAAGTAAACAAAATTAGGAGTTCCTTAATATAAAAAGTTCCTTCATACAAATTGATGTTATATATAAATGTCCAGGCTTCATAGCTGCTCAGTAACTTCTGGCAGATTCTGATGTTTTGGACACTTTTCTGGCTACGAGCTTCAGAATCACTGAAAAACTCTGAAATAAATAAATAAATGTAGGAGGAGAAATTCCGCTACGTCGTACCTTTTAAGGTGCGTTTCGATTGAGAACCGAGAGAGAGACACTGACACACAGAGACACACTGACACACAGAGACACACTGACACACAGAGACACACTGACACACAGAGACACACAGAGACACACAGACACACAGAGACACACTGACACACAGAGAGACACTGACACAGACATACAGAGACACAGAGACACACTGACACACAGAGACACACAGAGACACACAGAGACACACTGACACACAGAGACACACTGACACAGAGACACACAGACACACAGAGACACACTGACACACAGTGACACACTGACACACAGTGACACACAGAGACACACTGACGCACAAAGACACACTGAGACACACTGACACACAGACACAGAAAGACACACAGAGACACAGAGACACACAGACACACTGACACACAGACACACAGAGACACACTGACAAACACTGACACACAGAGACACACTGACAAACACTGACACAGAGACACACTGACACACAGAGACACACTGACACACAGAGACACACTGACACACACTGACACACAGACACACAGAGACACACAGACACACAGAGACACACTGACGCACAGAGACACACTGACACAAAGAGACACACTGACACACAGAGACACACAGAGACACAGAGACACACAGAGACACACTGACACACAGAGACACACTGACAAACACTGACACACAGAGACACACTGACACACAGAAACGCACAGAGACACAGAGACACACAGACACACAGAGACACACTGACACACAGACACACTGACACACAGAGACACACTGATGCACAGAGACACACTGACACACAGAGACACACTGACACACAGAAACACACAGAGACACAGAGACACACTGACACACAGAGACACACTGACACACAGTGACACACTGACACACAGACACACAGAGACACACTGATGCACAGAGACACACTGACACACAGAGACACACTGACACACAGAGACACACAGAGACACACTGACACACAGAGACACACTGACACACAGAGACACACAGAGACACACAGAGACACACTGACACAGAGACACACTGACACACAGACACACTGACACACAGAGACACACTGATGCACAGAGACACACTGACACACAGAGACACACTGACACACAGAGACACACAGAGACACAGAGACACACAGAGACACACTGACACACAGTGACACACTGACACACAGTGACACACAGAGACACACAGACACACACACAGACACACTGACGCACAAAGACACACTGAGACACACTGACACACAGACACAGAAAGACACACAGAGACACAGAGACACACTGACACACAGAGACACACTGACAAACACTGACACACAGAGACACACTGACAAACACTGACACAGAGACACACTGACACACAGAGACACACTGACACACAGAGACACAGAGACACACTGACACAAAGAGACACACTGACACACAGAGACACACAGAGACACAGAGACACACAGAGACACACTGACACACAGAGACACACTGACAAACACTGACACACAGAGACACACTGACACACAGAAACGCACAGAGACACACAGACACACAGAGACACACAGACACACAGAGACACACTGACACACAGACACACTGACACACAGAGACACACTGATGCACAGAGACACACTGACACACAGAGACACACTGACACACAGAGACACACAGAGACACAGAGACACACTGACACACAGAGACACACAGAGACACACAGAGACACACTGACACACAGAGACACACAGAGACACAGAGACACACTGACACACAGAGACACACTGACACACAGTGACACACTGACACACAGACACACAGAGACACACTGATGCACAGAGACACACTGACACACAGAGACACACTGACACACTGACACACAGAGACACACAGAGACACAGAGACACACTGACACACAGAGACACACAGAGACACACAGAGACACACTGACACACAGAGACACACAGAGACACAGAGACACACTGACACACAGTGACACACTGACACACAGACACACAGAGACACACTGATGCACAGAGACACACTGACACACAGAGACACACTGACACACAGACACACAGAGACACACTGACACACAGAGACACACTGACACACAGAGACACACAGAGACACACTGACACAGAGACACACTGACACACAGACACACTGACACACAGACACACTGACACACAGACACACTGACACACAGAGACACACTGATGCACAGAGACACACTGACACACAGAGACACACTGACACACAGAGACACACAGAGACACACTGACACACAGAGACACACTGACACACAGAGACACACAGAGACACACTGACACACTGACACACTGACACACTGACACACAGACACACAGAGACACACAGAGACACAGAGACACACAGAGACACACTGACACACAGAGACACACAGAGACACACTGACACAGAAACGCACAGAGACACAGACACACAGAGACACACAGACACACAGAGACACACTGACACACAGAGACACACTGACACACAGTGACACACTGACACACAGACATACAGAGACACACTGATGCACAGAGACACACTGACACACAGAGACACACTGACACACAGAGACACAGAGACACACAGAGACACACTGACACACAGCGACGCACAGAGACACACTGACACACAGAGACACACAAAGACACTGACACACAGACACACAGAGACACACTGACACACACTGACACAGAGAGACACAGAGACACACTGACACACAGAGACACACTGACACACAGAGACACACTGACACACAGAGACACACTGACACACTGACACACAGACACACAGAGACACACAGACGCACAGACACACAGAGACACACAGACACACACAGAGACACACTGACACACAGAGACACACTGACACACAGAGACACACTGACACACAGAGACACACTGACACAGAGACACACTGACACAGACACACAGAGACACACTGATGCACAGAGACACACAGAGACACACTGACACACAGAGACACACTGACACAGAGACACAGAGACACACAGAGACACACTGACACAGACACACAGAGACACAGAGACACACTGACACACAGAGACACACTGACACACAGAGACACACAGAGACACACTGACACACAGAGACACACTGACACACAGAGACACACTGACACACAGACACACAGAGACACAGACACACAGAGACACACTGACACACAGAGACACAGACACACTGACACACACACACACAGAGACACACACACAGAGACACAGAAACACACACACAGAGACACAGACACAGAAACACACACAGACACACAGAGACACACAGAGAGACACACACAGACACACACACGGACACACAGACACACACACAGGGACACATAGAGACACACACAGAGACACACACTGACACACAGAGACACACACTGACACACACTGACACACAGACAGACACACAAAGACATACACACACACACTCATTGCCACACCCTGTTATTAAGCACATCTTGTTCTTTGTTAATATATTAACTCACACCATTACTCATAAATTCAGCTCTGAAGAAAGCCAAAGGTCGACTTTAACACACACACAAACACAAACACACACACCCACACACACACACAAGATATCCAGCCTGGAATCATAAAAAAAAAAAAAAAAGATTTTATAATCTTATAGTGAGATGTTTGCGGTAGCAAAGTTTCTTCAGGTGAATTTTGGAGGCAGTGTATCATCACCTGTGTGTGTGTTTCTGTGAGGCGTGGGTTTAGGAGACTGGAACTGGACTGGTGGCTAGAACTCATTAATAATTATTACGGTTAATAATTGTGGGTAATAATGTACATGTAAGGAGAGTGAGATGTGTTTTATAGCAGGTTGTGTGTGTGTGTGTGTGTGTGATGAAAATCAGTCTGTGATGCTGTTATTATTCCTGAGGAGATGAAACACACTCAGATGCTTTAGTGACTGACACACTGACACCTTACACACTGAACACACAGTTCAGACCACTTAATAGGACACACACACACACACACACATATATGTATATATATATATATATATATATATATATATATATATATATATATATATATATACACACACACACAAACATACACACAACACCCCCCAAACACGTACACCCACCCACCCCCACCCTAAACACACCCACCCCAACCACCCACCCCCAAACACACACACCCCATGTTCTCGTGTTACATGTCAGCTCCTTTGTCTGGATTGTAACAAACTGTTGCTGTTGCTTTCTCCAGTTGATGAAACGGTCCAGTTTTCTTCCTCTGAAGTCTTTCAGATTCCTGACCTGAGCTGACCGTATAGGAAGCCGGTGCTCTCCCTCCTGCGTCTGTGCTTCAGGAGCTGCTTTTCTGTTCAACACGGCTGTACAAAGTGCTGCTTTTGCTCTTCACTTCCTGTCGTTTTATTCGATCCCTCCACAGAACTGGATGTTTTTTGTTTTCGGCGCCGCTCTGTACAAACACTTAGTGAGAATTTTCACACTTTCTCTAACTTATAGCTAACTTTAATGCTGTGGAACGTCCAAGAAAACAATCACTTCATTTATGCTAACGGTTACAAACTCATCATTTCCTCACTTAGCCTCTCTTTTTATCACACACACACACACACACACACACACACACACACAAACACACTCTGTCTTCAAGCATCAGAGATGCAGCAAGGATCAAGCAACAAAACAGAATTGTAGTGCCACACACACACACACACACAAACACTCAGACAGACACACGCACACACAGACACACTCACTTACACACACAAACACTCACACAGACACATACAGAAACACACACACATTCACATAGACGCACACACTCACACAGACACACACACTCACACAGACACACGATGGCTTCATTTACGCTAATGTTACGCTAACTCATCATTTCCTCATGCAGACGTTTCGCATGATGTTAAGTAGAAATATCTTTCTTTATATTATTCTTTTTTTCTCCCAAGATGTGCACATGGCTTGGCCCGTGATCCGGGTTACGACATTAAAATCAACGACTTCAGACCTTTTGACTTTAAAATCAACGACTTTTTTTTGGCTTTGGGCCAAAGATAACAAAGAAGGGAAAAAAACCCAGCACCTCTGTAGAAAGATAAATAAATAACCCCAGTGCTGTTTGAGCAGGTAAGAGCGGGTCTGAAGTACCTCATGAGACTTTCTATAAGAGCTGTGATGAGTGCTGAGGAAGAGTCTTAAAGGAGAAGTTCACTTCCAGAACAAAAATCTACAGATAATTTCCTCATCCCCGCATCATCCGAGATGTTCCTGTCTTTCTTTCTTCACTCTAAGCACTTGCTTAGAAGTCATTAAAGGAGGAGTTCACTTCCAGAGAAACATCTACAAATAATTCCGCGTCATCCGAGATGCTCCTGTTTTTTTCCCCTCAGTTGTAAAGAAATGATGTTTTTTGAGGAAAACATTTCAGGATTTTTCTCCATATAGTGGACTTCCATGGTGCCCTCGAGTGTGAACTTCCAAAATGCGGTTTAAATGCAGCTTCGAAGAGTTCTAAACGATCCCAGCCCAGGAGGAAGGCTCTTATCTAGCCACGCCGTCGCTAATTTTCTTAGAAAAATAAAAAATTGTACACTTTTTAACCACAAAAGCACAGCTAGTGCTAGCTCTGGGATGCGCATCAGCGACGCTACGTATTACATAATCACGTCGGAAGTTCACGCGTGACGTAGGCGGTGCTACAGACCCGGTGTTTACTAGTGTGGAGAAGGAGGAGAGTAAAAGGTACTTTTTTACTTACAAAAAAGTAAAAAAAAGTGCTCATGTCACGCGTGGCCTTACGACGTGATTACGTCGTACGTAGCGTCGCGGACTCGCATCCCAGGGCTAACGCTATACGAGCTTTTGTAGTTAAAAAGTATGAAGAAGTTGCTTTCGGCTGCTCCCTGTTCGGGGTCGCCACAGCGGACCAACTGGTCCGCACATCAACTTGGCAAATGTTTTACGCCGGATGCCCTTCCTGACACAACCCTCCCATTTTTCCAGGCTTGGGACCGGCACTGCATCCAGTGGCTGGGGTTGAGGCATTGGCTGGGGATCAAACCCGGGCCTTCCGCATGATAGGCGAGAAATCTTCCACTGAGCCACCAATGCCTCTCTGTATTAAAAAGTTTTTTATTAATTTTTAATTTTTCTAAGAAGATGAGCGACGGCGTGACTAGATAAGACCCTTCTTCCTCGTCTGGGATCGTTTAGAACTCTTTGAAGCTGCATTTAAACCGCATTTTGGAAGTTCACACTCGAGGGCACCATGGAAGTCCACTATATGGAGAAAAATCCTGAAATGTTTTCCTCAAAAAACATCATTTCTTTACAACTGAGGGGAAAAAAACAGGAACATCTCGGATGACGCGGAATTATTTGTAGATGTTTCTCTGGAAGTGAACTCCTCCTTTAATGACTTCTAAGCAAGTGCTTATCTTCCATATTAAAGGGCAGGATTTCGACAGATTATGTAACCTTATCAGGACCAGATCGAGTCGACGATCGACATTTTCTTTACAAGCCGATTCTTCGCGAACGCCGCTAGGTTTCCTAAAGCAGGCACCAGGACGATCAAACCAAACCAGTCCTTCAGGGTGTAATGCCACATAGTTTGAGGGAGAGAAAATAAATACTCAGAAGAAGATGTGGAGCGAGCATCACAACATTCTGAGTGATATTCTTGATATTTTGCTATTTATTTATTTATTTATTTTTAAAAAAATCCTAAACGTTTTAGATCGGAATAGTCCAGCCGAATAATCGGTGCTCTGTAATAAAAGAGTTCATTTTAGTGTTATAAATCAAAAGCCATGTCTCTTTTTTTTTTTGTAATGTTTTTGTAGCTCATGAGTAAGAACGATTTCGTTAGTTTAACGTCAGAAACTTCTTTTAGCATTACTCACGTACGTTACTCAACACGTCTAGTGGAGTTGCGTAACCGCGCAGAGCCGCTCAGGTGGTTCTGCGAATCCTGACCTTTTGCACTCTGTTGTATGTCGGTGTAAAATGTGAGAGCGTTTTCTGTGGATGTGAGAGCGTTCATGTTCCTGTACAACGTAAGAGGTGTGTCATGTGAGCGTGAGAGAAATTTCTATAAATACAACTTGGAGACGTGAGAGCATTTCCGGTGGATGAGCGAGACGGATGCGAAAGCGAGGAGTGTAAAGTGTCACGGCGTTTAAATGGAAATGTGTAGGCGAGAGTTCATAGATGATGTGAGAGCGTGTAGCGTGGATGCGAAAGTGTTTAGTCATTATGAGAGTGTGCAAGTGTGTATAGCGGATGCGAGAGCATATAATGTGGATGCGAAAGTATATATCTGATATGAGAGTGTATAGTGAGAATGCAAGAGTGTACAGCAGGTAAGTGTATAGTCAATACATGCGTTTATAATGGGAATACAAGTGTGTATAGCAGATGCGAAAGTATATAGTCAATATAGGGGTTTACAATGAGAATGCAAGTGTGTATAGCAAACGCGAAAGCATGTAATGTGGATGCGAAAGTGTGTAGTCGATATGAGAGTGTCTAGTGAATGCGAAAGTGAATGGTTGATGCAAGAGTGCATAGTGGATGTGACAGTGTATAAAGGATGCGAGAGCATTTTATGTAAATGCGAGAGCATTTTATGTAAGTGTGAGAGAAATTCATGTAAACATCAGCACTTTCAAGTAACAAGAGCATTTTATTTCAGCGCACTAACAGTTTGGAAACATGCGAGAGCATTTACTGTGAAAGAATTTGGCACAGACGTGCTTTGTGATGTGCGAAAGTCATACATGCGAGAGCTGTTAGCAAAAAGAACGATTTAGCTCACACTCTATGATCTGATCAACAGTTTTCAAGGAAGATCTCTCTCTCTCTCTCCATCTCTCTCGATTTCATCCAGAACTCAAACAAACAGTGGCTCGGTTTTTAACATTTAATTAATAAAATTAATAAAAAATTAAGTTTACGGGAGTTTACGAGGGAAGTCAGGATTTCCTTCTTTACTCGTCTGGAATCGAGCAGAGGAATAAATTTGTTGCTCCTTCATCAAACATTTCCAAAGTGAACATTGGGCGTTAACCCCGGATTTGGCAGGCGTGTGGGTTTTAGTTTACATACCGACCCATCCCTCGGTACAGGTAGGTCGTGTGATCCACACACCAGAGCAGCAGGCCAACCATGGCACAAAGGCTGCAGAGGTAAACAGTCAGTCATGCATTTACTCAAACTTTCCAGCCCATTCGTTACACCCATTCAAAGCACAGTAGCTATTTTTATACCTGCTTTCTGATTCTGACGTAATGGCTGATGATTAGGAGCCTGAAAGATGAGCCATTATCATAATTACACTTCATTTAGCCTGGGGTTTGCCTTCCCTCTGGGATAATAATCTTTGTATATCACCAAGCCTTTTATTTGTACATGACGTTCTTTAGGTTCATGAATGTGAATCGTTATCACTGGAGGGAGGGAAGTGGAGGGAGCACCACTTGGAGCTAATCATCACAAGCGCTGAAATGTTAATGACGCTTCATTTCAAACGGCTTTGTTAAAAAAAAAAACAACAGGAAGTGATTTAACTAAAGATAAAAGATTATCTGTACTATCAATATGTGAAGTGTAAACGATTCATTTCTCTAAGTGTGATTTTGAAACCATTTTCCAGATGATTCTTACAAACGATTCATTTATGATTCATGTGCTTGTAATATATGGTTCTTTTATAATTCATGTAATATACGATTCATTTATAATTCATGTAATTCTAATATACGATTAATTTGTAATTCATGTGATTCTAATATACGATTCATCTATAATTCATGTGATTCTAATATATGATTCATTTATAATTCATGTGATTCATGTGATTCTAATATGATTCTTTTATAATTCATGTGATTCTAATACACGATTCATCTGTAATTCATGTGATTCTAATATACGATTCATTTATAATTCATGTGATTCATGTGATTTTATATATACGATTCATTTGTAATTCATGTAATTCTAATATACGATTCATTTAAAATTCATGTGATTCTAATATACGACTCATTTATAATTCATGTGATTCTAATATACGATTCATTTATAATTCATGTGATTCATGTGATTCTAATATACGATTCATTTATAATTCATGTGATTCATGTGATTTTATATATACGATTCATTTGTAATTCATGTGATTCTAATATACGATTCATTTAAAATTCATGTGATTCTAATATACAATTCATCTATAATTCATGTGATTCTAATATATGATTCATTTATAATCCATGTGATTCATGTGATTCTAATATGATTCTTTTATAATTCATGTGATTCTAATATACGATTCATTTGTAATTCATGTGATTCTAATATACGATTCATTTGTAATTCATGTGATTCTAATATACGATTCATCTATAATTCATGTGATTCTAATATATGATTCATTTATAATTCATGTGATTCTAATATGATTCTTTTATAATTCATGTGATTCTAATACACGATTCATTTGTAATTCATGTGATTCTAATACACGATTCATCTATAATTCATGTGATTCTAATATATGATTCATTTATAATTCATGTGATTCTAATATACGATTCATGTGATTCTAATATACAATTCATCTATAATTCATGTGATTCTAATATATGATTCATTTATAATCCATGTGATTCTAATATGATTCTTTTATAATTCATGTGATTCTAATATACGATTCATTTGTAATTCATGTGATTCTAATACACGATTCATTTGTAATTCATGTGATTCTAATATACGATTCATCTATAATTCATGTGATTCTAATACACGATTCATTTGTAATTCATGTGATTCTAATATACGATTCATCTATAATTCATGTGATTCTAATATATGATTCATTTATAATTCATGTGATTCTAATATGATTCTTTTATAATTCATGTGATTCTAATATACGACTCATTTATAATTCATGTAATTCCAATATGATTCTTTTATAATTCATGTGATTCTAATATACGACTCATTTATAATTCATGTGATTCTAATATACGATTCATTTATAATTCATGTGATTCTAATATACGATTCATGTGATTCATGTGATTCTAATATACAATTCATCTATAATTCATGTGATTCTAATATATGATTCATTTATAATCCATGTGATTCATGTGATTCTAATATGATTTTTATAATTCATGTGATTCTAATACATGATTCATTTGTAATTCATGTGATTCTAATATACGATTCATCTATAATTCATGTGATTGTAATATATGATTCATTTATAATTCATGTGATTCTAATATACGATTCATCTATAATTCATGTGATTCTAATATACGATTCATCTATAATTCATGTGATTCTAATATGATTCTTTTATAATTCATGTGATTCTAATACACGATTCATTTGTAATTCATGTGATTCTAATACACGATTCATCTATAATTCATGTGATTCTAATATATGATTCATTTATAATTCATGTGATTCTAATATGATTCTTTTATAATTCATGTGATTCTAATATACGACTCATTTCACGTGATTCATGTGATTTTATATATACGATTCATTTGTAATTCATGTGATTCTAATACATGATTCATTTGTAATTCATTCATTTACATGTTTTTCATGTCATTTTTACATTAATCTTAAATGATGAATTCATGATCAACTCGTTATAAATAATTCATTTCTGATTTTTTTTTTTTTTTTTTTAAAGTTAAATGATTTTCATATTTGACTTACAAAAAGCTCATTTACTTTCACCTGCGATTTGTACAAATGATTCTAACTGACTCACTGTGTTGTTTTTTTCACCCCACATGCGATTTTTATATGATTCACTTGCATCATTACTTCCTTTTCAGATTATTTTTTTACACACCATTTATTTATTTTCCTCTGAACTCCATCTTCCCGTGTAATTCGGACACGATTTCTTTACGGTTCGCTTACTTGTCGTGATTTGTTGATATGATTCATTCAGTTTCACACACGGTTTTAATTGATTTTTTTTCACATGTGGATTTCATTCCTAATTACGAGTCCATGGAGGTCATATGTTTAGCCACATGTTCCAGTTCATGGGATTTTGGAACATTCTAGCACCTTGACGTTACTACGTCATCACAGGTGAAATCTGAGATTTTTCAAGAATTTTTCAAAATTTAGAGTCAAACTAAACTAAATAAATAAGTCCCCTAACCCCAGCCTCACACTTTCTGTAGTTCTGAGGAAGAACATGATTCAGTTTCCCAGTGATGCCTGGACTGTATTTAGCTCTGGGGCGTCCTTTCGTGTGCGTGATGTTAACCCATGGTGGCATGACCTGAAGAACCAGACGGCAGATAAACATGTTTCGGCTGATCGACTACAAGTGTGTGCATTTGATATCTGACCCGGTGCCTTAACTATGAGTCAGAATCACTGGTTTGGACGGCTGACGCGCGAGCATCGCTGCTGCGACATAAGAGACGTGGGTTCAAGGAAGTAGAATAGAAAAAATAAACATTTGAATAGAAAACATTTGTCTCCTGATATCTCTTCATCTCGGAGTATTAGATCAGGGCTAAAAACAGAGCAGGAGGGACCGAGGGGAGGGGACGGGTCAGGCGCCACATTTTGGGTGGGAATGCAGCATCCTGCCAAGGCATGTCCCTGAAGCGAAACACACACACATTCTCACTTTATAACACACCAAGAGGCTTTTCAGGATGGGCTGAAGCAGCAAGGGAGGTTTGGGTGTGCCATGATAAGAGCACAGTGTCTGTCTGTGTGTGTATTAAACATTTCCTCCGTGCTTCCTGACCATTTCCTCTGTGTGTGTGAAACTAAAACTCTCACTGTCCCTAAAATATCGCTCCAAATTAAACACACACCTCTGCCTCCTCATGCGTTTCATTTAAGATAAATCACAAGGCTCGTTAAATGCGATAAATCCCATTAACTTATAATGACATTTTTCTACAGCAGCAGCAGCTCCGACTGTATCTACAGCTTTAATAGCGTTTCCTGCGGCGTTTACGGGAGGCGTCCGAGGTAAAAAGCCGGAAAAGTCTTCAGGACAGGAGTTCGAGGTTTCTCTGGAACATGCCTAGCTGCGGCTGTTTGCTTTGCTTTTGTCTTATTAACTGCAAGAAAGAGAGACAAGAAGAGGCTGGTGCCAGAAGGACAGGTTTATAGCTGGTAAATTAATCATCTACAACTGATAAGGTAAAAAGTGGAAGGAAAAGCAGCCAGAAGCACGTAATAGGGGCGTGACAAAACCGCTGGGTTTTTAGGCGATTCTACAGTAAAGAAAAAACAAACAAACATTAACATATTTTTGTTTTTTTAATCTAATAGTCCATCGAGGACTTTCAGCATTCAGCGGTGTCACTAAAGACTGATTTATATTCATATATTCGTTTTATATCATTTACATTTGCTCCATATTTCACGTACGCAAGATTACTGCGGTGTGAGCCCGCGTGATGCTGTATACACAACTGAACAAACAAAATAACGTCGTGTCTCAAATAGCAAACACACACACACGCACTGATCAAAGCAGTGACGCTCACTTTTCCCTGTTATGGTTAGTGTCTAAGGTTTTAAACCTACTGAAAAATCATGCTGACCCCTGTGCAACGCCGAAAGCACCAACAATGGGCACGTGAGCATCAGAACTGGATCACGGAGCAATGGAAGGTGTCCCGGTCTTACAGGACTTTAAGGATCTTGGTGCCAGATACCACGGCACACCTTCAGTGGAGTCCATGCCTCGACGGGTCATGTTACGGCTGATTGGTGTATATAACAGGTAAAAGCACGTCGACAAACAAGCTGAGGACGTGAAAAGGGGAAACGTCTCGCAGTATGCGACTGGTACGCGGTTGTTTAGTGTGTCCTGACATCTAAACACACTTTATTCTTTTCCTTTGCTACTGTTCCTTTGCTTCCTGGATGTTAAATGCAAATAAAACCAAATTGAACAGAATTTCCATCAAAGGAATTTATTTATATATATATATAAGCAGAGAGACACAGAATTGTTGCTGTGAGGTCAGAAGCATGTCAGGTATGCGAGCACTTCCAGGGAAACACCTGCAGAAAAAGCATGGACACAGAACTGTTGGTACACGCATCAGATCCACCGGAGCGATATCTCGATAAAGTCAGAGCTGAAAGTACACGAGAAGCCGTCTGTGCTGCGCTGCCCACAAGCTCAACCCCCTGCTCTTCAACAACAGACACAGCCATGGAGAAAATTAGCAGCTTCATCCTGGATACTCCTGTCTGACCAGTTCCAGCCTCGAACTAATGGAGAAAATAAAACAAAAAAATGCAGCAAACAAACCGTCTGCCGTCGTTCACACCTCCGCAGAGTTTATCCTGTTCTTTGAAGACCTTTAACACCTTCGCGTCCATTAGTGAGTTTGACTCGGATTCTTTTGATTCGTTAACAAGGAAAAAAAACCAAAAACAAATGAGAAAAACGTAGAGAAGGCATCTGTCGCTCAGCAAATCTCCAGATAATTCTATAAATATTGAGTTTATACAGAATGTTTGTTCGTCGAATCACATTTCACCAGCGCTGCAGCTCTGTGCTTTGATTCAGTTTTGCAGCTACAAACTGTATAAAGCCCAAACACACGCCATGTTCCAATCACTCCCTGCATTCGACGCTCTCAGACTGGTTGCTCGGGCTCTTCCCCCCCCCAGCGGGATTGCTGCCTGTCACCAAAGATCATAAACTTTTCACTGCAACATCACCACAATGTTGGAATTCCACCTCAGTAAGTCGTAATTTACCACGAGCCCTGACTTTGAGTCCGCGAGCGTGGTGGTGAACATGAACGTGACTCCTACAGCAGACAGCAAGTGATCATTTACTTCTGAAGAATCTTAAGATTAATAGGAAGTAATAGCTACTGCGAATGTGAACTGCTTCAAAATGTCTACTGTATAGAACTGTGTGGAATTATGTAAAAGTGTATAGAGTTGTGTAGAACTGTGTAGTACTGTGTAGAACGTATAGAATTGTGTAGACTGTACAGAAATGTGCAGAACCGTACAACTGTAAAGAGCTGTGTAGCACCATCATGCAAATGCAGTTATTACACGTGAAAGCAAACACTGTATTTGTGTGTAATAAACACTGCATTATTATCGTGTGTAATAAACACTGTATTTTCGTGTGTAATAAACACTGCTATCCGTCGTGTAATAAACACTGTATTCGTGTGTAATAAACACTGTTATTTCCGCGTGTAATAAACACTGTATTCGTGTGTAATAAACATTGTATTCGGTGTAATAAACACTGCATCCGCGTGTAATAAACACTGTATTCGTGTGTAATAAACATTGTATTCGTGTGTAATAAACACTGCATCCCGCGTGTAATAAACACTGCATCCGCATGTAATACACACTATATTCGTGTGTAATAAACACTGTATTTGTGTGTAATAAACACTGTATTTGCGTGTAATAAACACTGCATCCGCGTAATAAACTGTATTCGTGTAATAAACACTGTATTGGTGTGTAATAAACAATGTATTTGTGTGTAATAAACACTGCATTCGTGTAATAAACACTGCATCCGCGTAATAAACTGTATTCGTGTAATAAACACTGTATTCGTGTAATAAACACCGTATTCGTGTGTAATTACCCACTTGACTTGAGGGTGTATTCCAGCGCTGATAAACGAGGACCTGCGATCTTCTCCAGGAGCTTCACAGCTGAAAAACCTTCAGTTCTGTACAATTGTGAACAATTCTCTAACTGCTACAAGACAAAAACGCCAGAATAATTTCCTCCATTTCACACACACACACACACACACACACACCCCACACACTTCACGCATCAATTATCAGCTCTTAAAACTGTTCAAACATGAGATCTACAACATACAGCTAATTCGCCTTGAGGTAGAATCTTTTCCATGACAAACTTTTATCTGTGTGTGTGTGTGTGTGTGTGTGTGTGTGTGTGTGTGTGTGGGAAATGCTTTCATATCTCGGTAGAGAACAAATATCTCCACAGCGATAGGAATGTCTGGCTGTTTTGACCTTATGGGGACTGGTTTGTCAGGTCCCCACTTTTTTTACACTCCCAAAAATGTCAGTGTTTATCTGAAAAATCGAAATCAGACAAAAGAATTAATTCAGAAATCAGACAAAAGAATTAATTCAGAAATCAGACAAAAGAATTAATTCAGAAATCAGACAAAAGAATTAATTCAGAAATCAGATAAAAGAATTAATTCAGAAATCAGACAAAAGAATTAATTCAGAAATCAGATAAAATAATTAATTCAGAGAGAGATCAGACAAGAATGAATTCAAAAATCAGATAAAAATTAATTCAGAAATCAGACAAGAATTTAGAAATCAGATACGAATTAATTCAGAAATCAGACAAAAGAATGAATTCAAAAATCAGAAAATAATTAATTCAGAAATCAGACAAAAGAATTAATTTGGTTACTAAGCGAAGGTTGGGGTTAGATTTAGGCGTGGCATCGCGTTGACGAACATAACAGGTCCTCATAAGGATCCTAAGGTCCTCGTAAGTGTAATAAATAAAAGTGTGTGTGTTTGATAACAGTTTAAATAAGTAAAAGGGCGTGTGTTAGCTTCACTTCGCTGAGTTTAAACAAAATTAAGCTGATTAAAATATAACCGCTACGCATGTTTACACAGGTTCAGCGCCGGAGACTTCTCAAACCGTTCACATTTGCATGCATTTGCGTTCACTTTTTTTCCTCAAAGAGCAACTCATATAAAGGTGTTGAAGCCTCTAAGAATCTTGGACTATGAATTCCAACAGTCCAAAAACCTCCAAAACTGGAAGGAGGTAAAATCACTGAGATGACCAATTGTTTTTGGAAGTACTTCAGGAAAAAGGAAGGTCTTAAGACTTCTCAGTGCCAGAACTGAGAAGACTCTGGATTCAGGGCTTCCTCAAACCCTGAGAGACCAGTCAAGCAGATGCTGGAGTGTAGTTCAGTCTGGTGTGTGATGTGAAGTTCCAGTACGTGGGTTCTGCTCTGTTTTTGGCTTTGTAGGTGAGCATCAGTGTCTTAAATCTGATGCAGCAGAAACAGGAAGCCAGTGGAGGAAGTGGAAGTGACATGGTGGTGTGGAAGAACTTCAGAAGGTTGACAGGAAGTCATGAAGATCTTTGACAGTTCAGAAGATCTACCAAGAGCCAGTTTCAGGAGCTCAGGTTTGAAATGATGCGAGACATGTCATGGGAGTGACCTCCTGGTGAAGAAGGGACAGTGACTCGTCCATGGTAACACTGAGGTTGAATCCTCTGAGATAAACAGCTGATGCATGCTGAGATGATGAGATTTGAGCAGGAACGCAAGTGTCTGATGAATGAAAGGAGATGAAAGCAGCAGTAGGAAAAGCCATGTGCAGATGTGATCTTACAGTATAGAGAGAGAACAGAAGAGGACAGAGTACTGAGCCTTGTTGGACACCAGTAAAAAGGGTGCATGTCAATCTCCTTTAAAAAAAAAAAAATTTTAATTTAAAAAATAATAATTAAAATAAAAAAATAATAATAATAATTACCCAAAATAAACATTTAAAAAAGAAAAAAAGTAATAATTACAAATAAATAAATTGTACAATATTTATTTATTACTAAACACTCCCCCTTTTTTTTTTTTTAAATAAGTCCAAAAATGTTTTTTTTTTTTTAACTAATTACATTTTCTTCAATATTTTCTTTCAACCTTAACTTAGCGGTTTTCTTTTCTTTCTTTCGTTCTTTTTTTTATTCAACATGGGAAAATCTGTGAAAATGTTTTATGGGTGTACAAACCTAAGCACTTTCTTGTACGGATTTTTGTTTTTGTGTATTTAAGGTCTTTACATAATCTGCTCTACAAACTGAAACGCTATTATTTAAACTCAATCTTTATGATAACGTTCAAAACTGTCAAAATTTTTGTGTATATAAAGAAAAAAATATATATCGATAATTCAAAAAAGAATAAAAGTTTCTCACCATGATGAAGGAGAAACATCCCAGAACACCCGAGTCTCGGAGTCTAGGGAAGATGCTTGGTTTTTTTCCCGATTGTTCGCTCCGGTGTCTTTTAACTCACCACCTAATCCTCAATTAGTGTCTGTCAAAACAGTTTGACAGAAAAGGGCAACTTCAGAGACAGAACACACACACGCACACACACACTTGACAGCATTCCACACTGTTTTAATGTCTTTGGTTCATTCAGTTTTGACAAAAGTTTACACACAAAAATGACACAATAACTGAAGGATACAATGCTAATCGGTGTCCACTGGCTTTGTTTGGTGATTGTTAGCCTCACTTGTTAGCACCGTGTGTGTGTGTGTGTTTAGCGAGGTAAGCTTCCTTTTACTCTGAAGGTCAGAACCTAGCGTTGATTTGTGCTTTTAGGACTAAATGTGCTGATGATTAGCATGAACATAACACCTAGCATGTTATTACCACATTACAGACCCTCCCACTACAGAGGACCAGAGAAAGTCGGTCTTTGTTCTAATTTGCATTATGTTTTGCTGTAAAAATCAACCCCGCCCCTTTTGTCTGAACATAGATCACACACTTGTCCACAAAAAACACCATAAAAAACAATTGCAGGTATAAAAGTGGGTGTGGCTTGTCTGTTTTTTTTCTTGTTTGTTTTTCGCCACAGCAGCTAAACAGGAAGTTTGCAGTTTTTCTGGCCCAGAAATTACTCAGACCTGCTTTCTGGCCTTGATGTATATTTCCTCAAACATATGTGAAATATTTTTTTTTTTAAATTGCAGAACATTCTATGTTCAAAGTGGGCGTGGTGTATTGTGCACTTTTTTTTTTCTTCCACAGATGGTAAAGATGAAGACGTACAAAATGACAGAGCGCTCCTTTAACATGCGGTGAACGATCACTGTCGGGATTTAAATTCCTCGATTTTTATTAGACGTAAATATCAACAGTTCCCGTCACAAACGCTGTTGATTAATTTCCTCTGAAGGCGCGTCCCCGCGGTGCGTCTGTCTCGACACTGGAGACTCCTTCCATTAACGTGAAACAAACATCTCGGAGAAAACGTTCCCATTTATATCCGCTATTTAAGAAAAGGAAAGAAAACAGAGCGAAGGCACATGGCCGGCCGTCACGTGTCGCTTTATTGTTCGTCTGATTGTTTGAATGTAGAGCAAAGGACGCAGAGAGTCATTGTGTGTCTGCGTCGTCGTCTGGGAATACCGTGGTCTGGATTCACAGACGGGTTTGGTGTCTGACAGAGGTGCATTGTGGGTATTGTTATTCAGGCAGACTCGTGTATGTGGAGGGCTGGGCGGCTTCGTCTGAAAGCACATGGAGATTCCGTGTCTAGACAGAGACGCACTATAATGAGAGTAATTATCATGACAAAAAGAAAAAGAAATAAAAAAAAAAGCAACACTTTCATGTATGGAAAACATGGCGGCTGAAAAGAAAAGTCAGGATTGTGTACAACTCGTTCGTTTTTGTTTATCAATGCAAAACAGCATACAGCAGTGCCTTTACATGAAGTAAACACTCAACACAAAAGGTGCAAATATTTTACACGCACGCACACACACACACACACACACACAGACAGAGTGTGTGATGCAGGAAATGTGTGCACTTGTTCGGAGCGTGTACCAGTGCTGTCATTGTTATGCCTTTAAAAAAAAGTCCCCAGCTCCAAAGTCCTTTGACCTTTAGGCACATCCCTGTGAGTGGGGTGGGGTGGGGTGTGTGTAAGGGGGACGCGCTGTAATCCAATCAGCGCCTACTCACGAGTCTACATCCTCTCTTCCTTACGTCACACGTCAAATAAAGTCACGTTAAACCTTAAGCCAAAGTATGGGAGCAAGACTCCGCCCTCTGTCACTGAGGTCACGTCTCATCGTTTCTCCCGCTGAGGAAATAAAGGAGTGCGCGAGTGGAAGAGGGAGTGTATTAGGATGGAGCCGGGGTGTACTGGATGCCGTGGCTGGCAAGCAGAGCCTGGAGCTGGGTGACGGTGTGCTGCAGCTCCGAGTGCTCCTCCTGCAGGGACGTGAGCTCCACACGCAGCTCCGCCTCGCTCTTCACCAAACCCTCCACATGGGACTCCAGGAAACGGATCCTCGCATGGGCCACCTGAGGGAGAGACAAAAATGCTTTAAACATATGAGAGAGAGAGAGAGAGAAGTATTAAAGATGCTTTAAACATGAGAGAGAAGAGGGGGAGGTTAGGAGGAAGAGAGAATGTGAGAGAGAAAGGGAGAGAGGGGGGGAGGGAGAGGAAGGGAAAGAGAGAGAGAAAGGAGAGAGAGGGTGAGAGAATGAGAGAGAGAGAGATAGGGGAAAGAGAGAGAGGGAGGGAGAGAGGGCAAGAGAGAGATAGAGAGAGGAAGGGTGAGAAATAGAGAGATAGAGGGGGAGAGAGAGGGAGATAGAGAGAGTGAGATAGAGATAGAGGGGAAGGGAGAGATAGGGAGAGAGATATAGAGGGAGAGAGGGAGGGAGGGAGTGACCCGAGAGAGAAAGTGAGAAACAGGGTGCAAAACAAAGCGATAAAGAGATAGAGAGATAAAGAAGAATTCTGATATACAGTGACTAATTTTACAGGTTCACATGAGCTACATGTGTGTGTGTGTGTGTGTGTGTGTGTGTGTTGCTCTGTGAGGTCTGACACTAATCACTGTGATTATTACTGCAGGGTGAAACAGCAGGAGACGATGAAGACTGCTGATGTCTTGAAGTGAACGATGTGCCTCAGGAGGAGAAGCGGCTCGTGATTGGTTACCTGCACTTCTTCCAGAAGGTCCAGGTTCTGCTGCCGCAGGCTGCCGTTGGTCTTCTCCAGCTGAGCGGCGCGCTGTGATTGGCTGAGAGTGGACGGGCCATCGAGGAGCTCGTCCTGGAGCACATGGTACTCCACCTCATACGCCTGCAGCTGCTTACTGATGTCCATCTCAAACACCTACACACACACACACACACACACACACACAAAATAGTCAAAATAAATGTTGCCTATCACAGAAATCTGTTTCTGGAAAGAAGGTGGAGCTTCAGTATTTGCCCCTGTGATAACAGGAGGTAAATACAGATGTCCCGCCTCTGGCCGCCTCTGATTGGTTAACAGATGGATGCGATTCATTCCTGATATGAATTTAATGTTTTGTGACAAAGTGATGAGAATTTACAAAGATTTGAGAGTGGGCGTGGCCAAAACTGTAGCTGACCGACAGGAACAGCTATAGGACATGAATGAATGAATAAATAATAGATAGATGATAGATAGATAGATAGATAGATAGATAGATAGATAGATAGGCAAATAAAAACAAACATTAAAAAGTCTAATACAATCGTTCTTTTAAAAATCTCCATTTTTTTTTTTTTTTTTTTTTGGGTTTTGCATATCCTGCTTTAAAAAATTTTTTTTTTATACATACACACACACACACACACACACAGCTAGCTAAATGTAAATGACCTCCAGAAAACAAACAATCCAAGCCATAATTCAACACTGCGGTAAGATAATAAATTCAAATTCATGCAAATATACCTCAGAACTCAGGTGTGTGTGTGTGTGTGTGAGAAACAGAAACGAGTGGCATGTTTTCAGCCTGTTGTTAAAACATGTTTCAGTAAATTGCACAAGAGAGCATAAGTGCAGACCCTTGCAGACATATACACACACACACACACACACACACATCCCAGGTGCGGATGGATTTATTGTCAAAAAAATAACACACCTTCACACCACAGAAATGCTATAATATGTGTGTGTGTGTGTGTGTGTGTGTGTGTGGTATAAAACTCCTTAAATTTAAACGATATCTATTTTAAAAAATCTCAACTATAAAAATCAGCACTTTGTTTTAAATAATTATATTATAAAAAATATTTTTCATATGCCCATTTTATTTGTTTAGAATAATTTTGGTTTTTAATAAATGTTTTATTTGTATAAATGTTTTTAATGCAAACTGGATTCTATTTGCATATATATAAATATTATCTTTTATTTAAAACTATTTCTATGAAATTATTTCTACATTTAAATGTGCAAAAAAAACCAAAAAACACTAAATAATCAATTTTGTTCTAAAAGAAATTGACTTATTTTTAATTAATTAACTCTTGTAAAATTCATTCTTGTAATTATTTTCTTAGCAAGAATAAAAAAATTTTACCAAAATTTGTAATAAAATATTAAAGGTAATATTAAATGATTTATTTACTCAGAGTAATATTTTCTTATATTTCTTATTAATTAGTATTTACTATAAAAGCCAGGATTTTTTTCTAACTATAAACCGTCTAAATGTGTGTGTTTTATTCTCGTCTTGTGCAGGATGTTGGGATTGGACGAGGCCTGACTCGCCTGGAAATAAAGTTTTATCTTGTGGTGTAGAATTAAATGACGTTAAACAGGCCAGACCCCCCCCCCTTTTTTTTCCCGCTATTCCGGTTGCAAAGAAAGTGACCAACCAAATAGAAAAACACTCTAAACACTTCCCCACACACACACACACCTGGTTGATGGTTTTCTCCATCTGCACCAGTCCCAGGTTGGGCAGCGTGCTCTTAATGAAGTCCACGATGGACTCCAGATTGTCGTGTTGGAGAATCAGTGGTTTGTGGCTTCCCAGAAGGCTTAGCGCTACCTTGAAGATGACCTCTGACCCTTGCAGGAACAGCATATCTGTAAACACACACACAACATATATATATTTCCTTTACAGTCAGGTTTTGCAGTGGAGCTACGTTGCTAATGTTGCTTGTAGCTAGTGGTTTTAGCCAGTCTCATCTTAATGACACGTGAGGCCACGCCCCCTCGGTGTGTCCAATTCCTGTGTGATTTAGATTGAATCTGTTGGAGATGAGTGTGTGGTGCTTTCGACTTTATGCTACACGCTTCCATTTAGCATCACAGATCCAGTGAGAACTGTCCAAACTATAGCTTTAATCCACCATCTCATCATCTCTGGTGTTAAACACTGAAGCTCAAGTTATCAACTTGGCGAGAAAGTAAGTGTGCAAGTGTGAATAGGTGTGTGTGTGTGTGTGTGTGTGTGTGTGCACGTGTGCTCTTATCTAGGTAATAAAGCATGAAGTACTGTCTTGGTGTGTTCAGCATCTTAATCCCACAGATGTTTGTGATTAAACAGATCTGTGCTGGAATCACTGACTGATTTAACTTTAGAGGACAATTAGATACACACACACACACACACACACACAGAAAGATAGAGACACAAAGATAGAGACAAACACACACACAAAGATCAAGACGAGATACACACACAAAGATAGATACACATACAGACAGACAGACACAAAAACACACACAAAGAGAGACACACACAGAAAGATAGACACAAACACACACAAAGATAGACACACACAAACACACACGCACACAAAGATAGACAGACACAAACACACACAAAGATAGACACACAAACACACACGCACACAAAGATAGACAGACACAACACAAAACACAGAGAGAGAGAGAGCACACAGAGAGAGCACAGAGAGGGAGAAAGAAAGACAGCGCACACACACACAGAGCACAGAGAGGGAGAAAGAAAGACAGCGCACACACACACAGAGCACAGAGAGGGAGAAAGAAAGACAGCGCACACACACACACAGAGAGGGAGAAAGAAAGACAGCGCACACACACACACACAGAGCACAGAGAGGGAGAAAGAAAGACAGCGCACACACACACACACAGAGAGAGCACGGAGAGGGAGAAAGAAAGACAGCGCACACACACACAGAGCACAGAGAGGGAGAAAGAAAGACAGCGCACACACACACAGAGCACAGAGAGGGAGAAAGAAAGACAGCGCACACACACACACACAGAGCACAGAGAGGGAGAAAGAAAGACAGCGCGCCACACACACACAGAGAGTACAGAGAGGGAGAAAGAAAGACAGCGCACACACACACAGAGAGCACAGAGAGGGAGAAAGAAAGACAGCGCACACACACAGAGAGAGCACAGAGAGGGAGAAAGAAAGACAGCGCACACACACACAGAGCACAGAGAGGGAGAAAGAAAGACAGCGCACACACACACAGAGAGCACAGAGAGGGAGAAAGAAAGACAGCGCACACACACACAGAGCACAGAGAAAGAGAAAGAAAGACAGCGCACACACACACACACAGAGAGTACAGAGAGAGAAAGAAAGACAGCCACACACACACAGAGAGCACAGAGAGGGAGAAAGAAAGACAGGCCCCACAACCCCAACACAGAGAAAAAGAAAGA
>JAUCMX010000029.1:13728958-13733263 GCA_033459395.1 Hemibagrus guttatus | reverse complement strand
TTACAGTGGTCATTTGAATTAATTCTGATATTTATTCCTCGCTCAGGTCTTTAACGCATCCTCACCAGAGCTTCGTCTGTACACTGGAACACATAGCACACAAACAGGCAGCTCCCGCCCTCGCCCAACTCTCTGCAGATAAACCCGAAATGATCCACGTGTCTGATCCCCTGCACACAGAGACAGTTTACAGTTTGAACAGTGGATTAAATTATGAGCTAAAATTATTCTACATAATGAACTCCAATGACTGAGAAGCACTGGAGGCCTACTGGATTAGAACTAAAAGGCTAAGAGACCAAACCTCCTTAAGTAGAAGTAATAGCATGAGGCCACACCTCCTTAAGT
Source organism: Hemibagrus guttatus (assembly GCA_033459395.1). Lineage (NCBI taxonomy): Eukaryota > Metazoa > Chordata > Actinopteri > Siluriformes > Bagridae > Hemibagrus > Hemibagrus guttatus. Next base: position 13,732,915 of record JAUCMX010000029.1, on the reverse strand, counting down.
AGAAATAACAGCAAGAGGCCACGCCTCCTTAAGTAGAAATACTAGCAAGATGCCAGGCCTCCTTGAGTAGAAATAATAGCATGAGGCCACACCTCCTTAAGTAGAAATAATAGCATGAGGCCACACCTCCTTAAGTGGAAATAATAGCAAAAGGCCACGCCTCCTTGAGTAGAAATTACAGCAAGAGGCCACACCTCCTTAAGTAGAAATAATATCTACATAGACCACACTTCCTTAAGGAAAAGTAATAAAGACTGCACCTCCTTAGATAGACCTAACTGGCAGAGGCCACACCTCTTTAGAGAGATCTAACAGCCACAGAGGCCATGCCTGCTTAATGAGAACTAATAGGCAGGGCCACGCCTCCTTAACTGTAAGACAGTGGCCACACCACCTTTAGTGTCTCTCAGACAAGAATATTTGGATTTATATTTATAGTCCCTTGGTGAAAGGAAAAAACATTGAGAACCACTGATGTGTGTGTGTGTGTGTGTGTGTGTGTGTGTGTGTGTGTGTGCGTGCATGAGACCTGTGAGCAGAAGGAGATTTCCCTGAAGCTTTTCTCGATGGCCACTTTCTTACTGTCAGGGCTCACTAGGAAGATCTGGGAGTGGCCGATCTACAAAAAAAATGAAAAGACATAAAAATGTGTGTGTGTGTGTGTGTGTGTATATGAGTGTGTGAGAGAGAGAGAGAGAGATGATGGAACATGAGAGACAGAGAGTGACTAAGGGCTGTTAAATGCATTATGGGTTGCTCACACTTGCACTGGCTCTGACATCACCATCAAGCTATCAATCATTCAGTGAAACCGGTGTGTTAAAAAGTTCTCCAGGCTAGTTGTGTGTGTGTGTGTGTGTGTGTGTGTGTGTGTGTGGGGAGCATGCATCCGTGTGGTTTCACTAGCTGTGCATTTTTCCTCATTGAGGTGAGACCACAGCTGAATTTACTGTGTGTGTGTGTGTGTGTGAGATTGTTCCGGTCTCTCTCTAATATCCGTAGAATCCATAATTCCAGGATCTCTGGGAACTATTCATTATTACAGCACACACTTTAGTTCATCACGTTTATCGGATTCTCGTGAAGCTTCTAGACTAAATTTCCGACAGTCATTAACATGCACGATTCTATTACATCTGAGGGCCAGTATGAGAGCCTACATGTGTGTGTGTGTGTCACCTGGCATGTCATGCCACATTCCCGTTAAAGAGGAATAAAATAGTGGGAGGAGCTAAAGAAAGTAATTAAATATCTCTAGAGGGAGAATAACAACCTAGACTTTTACACACACACACACACACACACACACTCCCACCTAGTGAGTAAACACCCTGAGGATTAACACACTCTCCCAAAAGGCCTGATTCAGCTTTACCACCTCAGTGTGACCTTTGTTCAACCTGGTTTTGTTACTTTACGTGATTTTATCGTCTCTGTGGAATTTACAGACACTTGACCCTCGGCAGGAGAGACTCCATGGTCAGCACTTGCACGACCGTCACTAATCGGATCGGATACTGCTACACCGCTCCTTGACACAGCTGTTCAGTATCGGTATTTCCAGGAAGAGAAAATAAAGCCAATCAACATGGAGCACTCTGGACCTCTAGATTTCTAGAAAATATTTACATCATGGGTTTCCTTCACTCGACAACTCACTAGATATATACACTGATCAGGCATAACATTTGACCACCTGCCTAATATTGTGTTGTTCCCCCTTTTTGCTGCCAAAACAGCCCTGACCCGTCGAGGCATGGACTCTACCAGATCCCTGAATGTGTGTTGTGGGATCTGGCACCAAGATGTTAGCAGCAGATCCTTTATGTCCTGTACCCCCCCCTCGCAACTTACAGGACTTAAAGGATACTTTTGATAGATACTGACCACTGCAGACCGGGAACACCCCACAAGAGCTGCAGTTTTGGAGATGTTCTGATCCAGTGGTCTAGCCATCACAATTTGGTCCTTCGTCAAACTCGCTCAAATCCTTACGCTTGTCCATTTTTCCTGCTTCTAACACATCAACTTTGAGGACAAAATGTTGACTTGCTGCCTAATATATCCCACCCACTAACAGGTGCCATGATGAGGAGATCATCAGTCTTATCCACTTCACCTGTCAGGGGTCATAATGTTATACCTGATCGGTGTATGACTCCCTAACCTCTTTTGACTCCACCCCCATCTCAGTCTGATCAGAGAAAGATACATCTGAAATGGTTAAAGCGTGCAGCGCAGATGGATCGTTCCTCTGGTGAGGCCGATATTTCAGTGAAAACTGCTGTTATAGGAAAAAAGACGGACCAATCAGAATAGACTCAACAGAGAGAGAGAGTGTGTGTGTGTTTTAGTGTGACTGTGATGAACAATGTTCATGTTGGTGATTAGATTATATTTAAATGCTTTTCTGTATAATGATGTAGTTGTGCATTTTGAAAATTGCACGGAAATTTGTATAGTTGTTGTGCACAGGTGTGTGTGTGTGTGTGTACCATAAATAACATGGTCCTGTTCTCCTGCAGGCTGGTGGGCTGAACTCCTGCGGCGCCGTTGGCCGATCGGCGGTGCAGCTCGGGCGAGAGGCCGTTCTCATCCAGTGCCTGCAGAGACGGGAAGCTTGGATCTTTCCGGAAAAACAGTGCCCTCTTCCCTCCTCCATCCGCTCCATCGTTCGCTCCGTTTATCACCTGCGGCACAAAAGACAAGTACAAGCATGTTAGTTTCAGTGTGTCTGAGGCTACAATGCTCTAAAAATAAGATTAATAATAATAATAATAATAATAATAAAATAATAATAATAATAATAAATCTAAAGGTAAAAAAAGCCTTTTATTTATTTTAAATGTTGCAGCTTTATCACCAGGTCAGTTCAGTACGTCTGCATTCTCAAAATCCTTCTATATCCGTAGATTTTACAACTTTATCCTTCACGCTAGACAAACCACAGCACTGTGGGTTTAAAATTCCTTAAGGAGGTGTGGTCGACAGAGATAGTCGTTCTACCCAAGGAGGCGTGGCCTCTAGCTATTATTTCTACTTAAGGAGGTGTGGCCTCTAGATAAGAGGAATAAAGCAGATGAGGAAGATAAGAGGAATAAAGCAGATGAGGAGGATAAGAGGAATAAAGCAGATGAGGAGGAGGATAAGAGGAATAAAACAGATGAGGAGGAGGATAAGAGGAATAAAGCAGGTGAGTGAGGAGCATAAAAGGAATAAAGCAGATGAGGAGGATAAGAGGAATAAAGCAGGTGAGTGAGGAGCATAAGAGGAATAAAGCAGATGAGGAGGAGGATAAGAGGAATAAAGCAGATGAGGAGGAGGATAAGAGGAATAAAGCAGATGAGGAGGAGGATAAGAGGAATAAAGCAGATGAGGAGGAGGATAAGAGGAATAAAGCAGATGAGGAGGAGGATAAGAGGAATAAAGCAGATGAGGAGGAGGATAAGAGGAATAAAGCAGATGAGGAGGAGGATAAGAGGAATAAAGCAGATGAGGAGGAGGATAAGAGGAATAAAGCAGATGAGGAGGAGGATAAGAGGAATAAAGCAGATGAGGAGGAGGATAAGAGGAATAAAGCAGATGAGTGAGGAGGATAAGAGGAATAAAGCAGGTGAGTGAGGAGGATAAGAGGAATAAAGCAGGTGAGTGAGGAGGATAAGAGGAATAAAGCAGATGAGTGAGGAGGATAAGAGGAATAAAGCAGATGAGGAGGAGGATAAGAGGAATAAAGCAGATGAGGAGGAGGATAAGAGGAATAAAGCAGATGAGGAGGAGGATAAGAGGAATAAAGCAGATGAGGAGGAGGATAAGAGGAATAAAGCAGATGAGGAGGAGGATAAGAGGAATAAAGCAGATGAGGAGGAGGATAAGAGGAATAAAGCAGATGAGGAGGAGGATAAGAGGAATAAAGCAGATGAGGAGGAGGATAAGAGGAATAAAGCAGATGAGGAGGAG
>JAUCMX010000029.1:13723958-13726458 GCA_033459395.1 Hemibagrus guttatus | reverse complement strand
AATCTCAGCCAATCAGAAGCCTGAGGAAAATGTTATTACCGGTTCCGCTAGGCTAACGCACACTTGTTTCATGTAAACAAAGGAGATTGCGGCGCACTATCTGACATCAAATACAGGTCACAAGCCAAAAATCTCTTGAGAGAGAGAGTGTGGGAGAGAGAGAACAGGAGAGGGAGAGAGAGAGGGAGAAAGGGAGGGAGAGGGGGAGGGGGGAGAGAGAGTGGGAGAGAGAGAGTGTGGGAGAGAGAGAGAGGGAGAGCGCGCGAGAGAGAGAGAGAAAGAGAGAGAGAGAGAGAGCGAGAGAGGGAGGGAGAGAGAGAGAAGGGAGAGAAGGAGAGGGGGAGGGGAGAGAGAGAGAGAGTGTGGAAGAGGGGGGGGGGGGGGGAGAGAGAGAGAGAGAGAGAGAGAGAGAGAGAAAGAGAGAGAGAGGGAGAAAGGGGTGGGAGAGAGAGAGTATTGAGGAGAGAGAGAGAGAGAGAGAGAGAGAGAGAGAGAGAGAGAGAGAGTGGGTGTAGCTGGGTCTTGTTAAGTCTTGTCCAGAAAAGGAATGCTAAGTGCATTAAAAACAGTCAGAGGTTTAGGCTACACCTATAAGCAACATGCTGCTTTAATATCAAACACACACACACACACACACACACACACACACACACACCCCCGAGCTTGATGTTTACAGCCTGAGCCCAACTTAATGACGTTTAATGCCAACCAAATGCCAGCTTGCCAGAGTACAAACTGCATGATGTGGTGAAAGAGCCTACACACACACACTCCTCAATGAGAGCTTTGTGTCAGATGTAATGGAAGAAATACGAAACAAGGTCCACCCTTCCTTTAAACAGGTGACCATGGCTCTGTGTGTGTGTGTGTGTGTGTGTGTGTGTGTGTGTGTGTGTATGATTAGCCACTGACACACACTACCTCTTACCGGAAGCAGCCTCCTTGGACTGACCCATGTGGTGTGTGAGGCAGAAAGATGGATGGTGATGCTGATGATGGAGTGTATGCAGGCTGTGTGTTCATCCTGTGACGCAAAACTCTGATTTTCCCAGCCGACGTCACGGAAACGGAGCGGGCGAGTAATTCAAAGTGCTCTGATTAGCCGCGGTCATCATAACAGCAGCTGCTATAAAGAGCAGACGGAGCATCAAACAGCTCAGATGAGGAATATATCTGTTTATGACTGACAGGTGAATTCACAGACAAGTGGGAGGGACGTACGAGTGGGCGGGGCTTCCTCGTAATCTTTCTGATGTTTAGCTAGGGGGTAGGACTAGCTAGACAAACCAGGAAACCTTATAAAAACTTTTTTTAACTCCTTTTACACATGCACATAAAGCCGCGCGCACACTCTCTCTCGCGAGCGCACTCTCTCCCTCGCGCGCGCACTCTCCCGCGCGCGCACTCTCTCTCGCGCGTGCGCACTCTCTCTCTCTCGCACACGCACTCCCCTCTCTCTCTCGCACACACACTCTCTCTCTCTCTCGCACACACACTCTCTCTCTCTCTCGCACCCCACTCTCTCTCTCTCTCGCACACACACTCCCCTCTCTCTCTCGCACACACACTCTCTCTCTCTCGCACACACACTCTCTCTCTCTCTCGCACACACACTCTCTCTCTCTCTCGCACACACACCCCTCTCTCTCTCGCACACACACTCTCTCTCTCGCACACACACTCTCTCTCTCGCCACACACCCCTCTCTCTCGCACACACACTCTCTCTCTCTCGCACACACACTCTCTCTCTCTCGCACACACACTCTCTCTCTCGCACACACACTCTCTCTCTCACACACACACACACACTCTCTCTCTCTCACACACACACTCTCTCTCTCTCGCACACACACTCTCTCTCTCTCGCACACACACTCTCTCTCTCACACACACACACACTCTCTCTCTCACACACACACTCTCTCTCTCTCGCACACACACTCTCTCTCTCGCACACACACTCTCTCTCTCTCTCCCCACACACACTCTCTCTCTCGCACACACACTCTCTCTCCCCGCACACACACTCTCTCTCCCCGCACACACACTCTCTCTCTCTCTCTCTCCCCGCACACTCTCTTAATATTTTTAACATCAACATAATATAATAATCATTATCATATATTAATATCACATTATTCTCCTTCATGTCTTTTCTTCTGCACTCTTCCTCATCAGTAGCCACCAAAGTCTCGCTAAAAAACTGAACCACATTCCTGAGCAATAAATCCACGCTTCTTCTTTTTTTTTGCCAGAGGCGTAAAGCTGTGTGTGTGTATATAAAGTGGCTCGATCGCAAAAGGGTAAAAAAAATACACGATGTTAATTTGTGACTTTTATTCGGCAAAAGTCTCGGAACTTTGAAAATGTTCTCTTTTGACACTGTTTGGGCGACTATCTCAATATTAGAGCACGAAACATTTTCACCCCACTGACTCAGAATCACTGAGTCATTTTGAATCACTGAATCGTTCTGAATCACTTTCAATCTTTAATCA
>JAUCMX010000029.1:13706458-13711458 GCA_033459395.1 Hemibagrus guttatus | reverse complement strand
GCATCCTACACCACAGGAAGGTCACTCAGAAATAGATATGGTTCAGGGGGGGTGATATGATGAAGGCTAGGCATAACAGATGTGTATGTGTGTGTGTGTGTGTGTTCTCCCCTCCTCCTACATCACTTCCTGTTTTCTGTTTCTGGGTTGAGTTCCCAATTTCCCCCAATGACTCAGTGACAGTGGAGTTTGATCCAGAGAGCAGCCTCAGTTTTTAGCGACTTTGCCTTTGTGGCCACGCTTCCTTATATCTGTTACCGTGGAAACCGTCTTGAATGATTTCAAATCTTCAACAAACCGTTATATTATCCTGAGATCATTCAGTGTGTGTGTGTATATGTGTGTGTGTGTATAGACATGTGTCTGTGTGTGTATGTGTGTGTGTGTATATATGTATATATATATATATATATATATATATATATATATATATATATATATATATATATATATATACACGCGTATGTGTGTCTATGTGTGTGTGTCTGTGTGTGTATACAAATGTGTGTCTATGTGTGTGTGTATGTAGACATGTGTGTCTATGTGTGTCTGTGTGTGTGTGTGTATGTAGACATGTGTGTCTATGTGTGTCTGTGTGTATGTGTGTGTATGTAGTGTTTTTTGTGTGTGTATAGGCATGTGTGTATGTGTGTGTGTGTGTGTATAGGCATGTTTGTCTATGTGTCTATGTGTGTGTGTGTGTGTTTGTCTGTGTGTGTATATGCATGTGTGTGTATGTAGACGTGTGTGTGTGTGTGTTTGTCTGTGTGTGTATATGCATGTGTGTGTATGTAGACGTGTGTGTGTGTGTGTGTGTGTGTTTGGCTTGTGTGCTGTGTGTGTATATGCATGTGTGGGTATGTAGACACGTGTGTGTTTGTGTGTGTGTGCGCCAGTGTTAATTTTGACATCCATTGTTGATTGTTTTAGTCTTTATCTTCAGACAAAAATGGTTATTAGTCTTAGTCACATTTTAGTCGTTTTTGTCTTTTATAGTCTTAGTCTAGTTTTAGTCGATGAAAAGTCATTGCATTTTTGTCAAGTTTTAGTCATTAGTTTCGTCATTAGTTTAGTCATTAGTTTAGTCTAGTTTTAGTCATTAGTTTTAGTCATTAGTTTAGCCATTAGTTTAGCCATTAGTTTAGTCTAGTTTTAGTCATTAGTTTTAGCCATTAGTTTCATCATTAGTTTTGGTCATTAGTTTAGTCTAGTTTTAGTCATTAGTTTTAGTCATTAGTTTTAGTCATTAGTTTCGTCATTAGTTTTAGTCATTAGTTTAGTCATTAGTTTTAGTCATTAGTTTTAGTCATTAGTTTTAGTCATTAGTTTAGTCATTAGTTTAGTCATTAGTTTTAGTCATTAGTTTCGTCATTAGTTTAGTCATTAGTTTAGCCATTAGTTTAGTCTAGTTTTAGTCATTAGTTTTAGTCATTAGTTTTAGTCATTAGTTTTGTCATTAGTTTTAGTCATTAGTTTTAGTCATTAGTTTAGTCATTAGTTTAGTCATTAGTTTTAGTCATTAGTTTTAGTCATTAGTTTAGTCATTAGTTTAGTCATTAGTTTTAGTCATTAGTTTTAGTCATTAGTTTTAGTCATTAGTTTCGTCATTAGTTTTGGTCATTAGTTTTAGTCATTATTTTTAGTCATTAGTTTTAGTCATTAGTTTTAGTCATTAGTTTTAGTCATTATTTTTGGGTCATTATTTTTGGGTCATTAGTTTAGTCATTATTTTTAGTCATTAGTTTTAGTCATTAGTTTAGTCATTAGTTTAGTCATTAGTTTAGTCATTAATTTTAGTCATTAGTTTAGTCATTAGTTTTAGTCATTAGTTTTAGTCATTAGTTTAGTCATTAGTTTTAGTCATTAGTTTAGTCATTAGTTTTAGTCATTAGTTTTAGTCATTAGTTTAGTCATTAGTTTAGTCATTAGTTTTAGTCATTAGTTTTAGTCATTAGTTTAGTCATTAGTTTAGTCATTAGTTTAGTCATTAATTTTAGTCATTAGTTTTAATCATTAGTTTTAGTCATTAGTTTAGTCATTAGTTTTAGTCATTAGTTTAGTCATTAGTTTAGTCATTAGTTTAGTCATTAGTTTTAGTCATTAGTTTTAGTCATTAGTTTAGTCATTAGTTTTAGTCATTAGTTTAGTCATTAGTTTAGTCATTAGTTTTAGTCATTAGTTTCGTCATTAGTTTAGTCATTAGTTTAGCCATTAGTTTAGTCTAGTTTTAGTCATTAGTTTTAGTCATTAGTTTAGTCATTAGTTTAGTCATTAGTTTTAGTCATTAGTTTTAGTCATTAGTTTAGTCATTAGTTTTAGTCATTAGTTTAGTCATTAGTTTAGTCATTAGTTTTAGTCATTAGTTTCGTCATTAGTTTAGTCATTAGTTTAGCCATTAGTTTAGTCTAGTTTTAGTCATTAGTTTTAGTCATTAGTTTTAGTCATTATTTTTAGTCATTATTTTTAGTCATTATTTTTAGTCATTAGTTTTAGTCATTATTTTTAGTCATTAGTTTAGTCATTATTTTTAGTCATTAGTTTAGTCATTAGTTTTAGTCATTAGTTTCGTCATTATTTTTGGGTCATTATTTTTAGTCATTATTTTTAGTCATTAGTTTTAGTCATTAGTTTTAGTCATTAGTTTTAGTCATTAGTTTCGTCATTAGTTTTGGTCATTATTTTTAGTCATTAGTTTAGTCATTAGTTTTAGTCATTAGTTTTAGTCATTAGTTTTAGTCATTATTTTTGGGTCATTAGTTTTGGTCATTAGTTTAGTCATTATTTTTAGTCATTAGTTTTAGTCATTAGTTTTAGTCATTATTTTTAATTTTTTTCATTAGTTTAGTCATTAGTTTAGTCTTTAAAGTTTTAGTCATTAGTTTTAGTCATTATTTTTAGTCATTATTTTTAGTCATTAGTTTAGTCTTTAAAGTTTTAGTCATTAGTTTAGTCATTAGTTTTAGTCATTAGTTTTAGTCATTAGTTTAGTCATTAGTTTTAGTCATTATTTTTAGTCATTAGTTTAGTCATTAGTTTTAGTCATTAGTTTAGTCATTAGTTTAGTCATTATTTTTAGTCATTAGTTTTAGTCATTAGTTTAGTCATTAGTTTAGTCATTAGTTTAGTCTTTAAATTTTTAGTCTTTAAATTTTTAAAGTCATTAGTTTTAGTCATTAGTTTAGTCATTATTTTTAGTCATTATTTTTAGTCATTAGTTTAGTCATTAGTTTAGTCATTAGTTTTAGTCATTAGTTTAGTCATTAGTTTTAGTCATTAGTTTTAGTCATTAGTTTAGTCATTAGTTTAGTCATTAGTTTTAGTCATTAGTTTCGTCATTAGTTTAGTCATTAGTTTTTAGTTTATTATTTTTAGTCATTAGTTTTAGTCATTAGTTTAGTCATTAGTTTAGTCATTATTTTTAGTCATTAGTTTTAGTCATTAGTTTAGTCATTATTTTTAGTCATTAGTTTAGTCATTAGTTTAGTCATTAGTTTTAGTCATTAGTTTTAGTCATTAGTTTAGTCATTAGTTTAGTCATTAGTTTAGTCTTAGTTTTAGTCATTATTTTTAGTCATTAGTTTAGTCATTATTTTTAGTCATTAGTTTTAGTCATTAGTTTAGTCATTATTTTTAGTCATTATTTTTAGTCATTAGTTTAGTCATTATTTTTAGTCATTAGTTTAGTCATTAGTTTTAGTCATTATTTTTAGTCATTAGTTTAGTCATTAGTTTAGTCATTAGTTTTAGTCATTATTTTTAGTCATTATTTTTAGTCATTAGTTTCGTCATTAGTTTTGGTCATTAGTTTTAGTCATTAGTTTAGTCATTATTTTTAGTCATTATTTTTAGTCATTAGTTTTAGTCATTATTTTTAGTCATTAGTTTCGTCATTAGTTTAGGTCATTAGTTTAGTCATTAGTTTAGTCATTATTTTTAGTCATTAGTTTAGTCATTAGTTTAGTCATTAGTTTAGTCATTAGTTTAGTCATTAATTTTAGTCATTATTTTTAGTCATTATTTTTAGTCATTATTTTTAGTCATTAGTTTAGTCATTAATTTTTTAGTCATTAGTTTTAGTCATTAGTTTCGTCATTAGTTTTGGTCATTATTTTTAGTCATTAGTTTAGTCATTATTTTTAGTCATTAGTTTTAGTCATTAGTTTAGTCATTAGTTTAGTCATTATTTTTAGTCTTTAAAGTTTTAGTCATTAGTTTAGTCTTTAAATTTTTAGTCATTAGTTTTAGTCATTAGTTTAGTCTTTAAAGTTTAGTCATTATTTTTAGTCATTAGTTTTAGTCATTAGTTTAGTCATTATTTTTAGTCATTAGTTTAGTCATTAGTTTAGTCATTATTTTTAGTCATTAGTTTTAGTCATTAGTTTAGTCTTTAAATTTTTAGTCATTATTTTTAGTCATTAGTTTAGTCATTAGTTTTAGTCATTATTTTTAGTCATTAGTTTTAATTTTTTCATTAGTTTAGTCATTAGTTTTAGTCATTAGTTTAGTCATTAGTTTAGTCATTATTTTTAAAAAGTCATTAGTTTTAGTCATTAGTTTAGTCTTTAAAGTTTAGTCATTAGTTTTAATTTTTTCATTAGTTTAGTCTTTAAATTTTTAGTCATTAGTTTTAGTCATTAGTTTAGTCTTTAAAGTTTAGTCATTATTTTTAAAAAGTCATTAGTTTTAGTCATTAGTTTAGTCATTAGTTTTAGTCATTAGTTTTAGTCATTAGTTTAGTCATTAGTTTAGTCATTAGTTTTAGTCATTAGTTTAGTCATTAGTTTAGTCATTAGTTTTAGTCATTAGTTTTAGTCATTAGTTTAGTCATTAATTTAGTGATTGCTGCAGAAAAGCCGAACTTGTTGTACAATATATAATTAAACATTGTACATTTATGAAAGTCTGGCTCAGATCTATGCAGTAAGGCTAGCTAACTGACGTTAATTAACAGAAAGCTAAAACAAAAAAACGTAAAACAGACTATATAGTTGACTTTCCGT
>JAUCMX010000029.1:13691458-13701458 GCA_033459395.1 Hemibagrus guttatus | reverse complement strand
ACTAGCTTCATATCCTCATTAATTCCACCCATATGCCTCCTCTTTGGCCTTCCTCTTTGCCTCCTGCCTGGCAGCTCCATGTCCAACATTCTCCTACCAATATACTCACTCTCCCTCCTCTGAACATGTCCAAACCATCTTAATCTGGCCTCCCTAACTTTGTCCCCCAAACGTCCAACATGAGCTGTCCCTCTGATGTACTCGTTCCTAATCCTGTCCAATCTTGTCACTCCCAAAGAGAACCTCAACATCTTCAGCTCTGCTACCTCTAGCTCTGACTCCTGTCTCTTCCTCAGTGACACTGTCTCTAAACCATACAGCATGGCCGGTCTCACCACTGTCCTGTACACCTTCCCCTTGATTCTCGCTGATATTTTCCTATCACACAGAACTCCCGACACCTTTCTCCACCCATTCCAACCTGCCTGCACTCGCTTCTTTACCTCTTTCCCACACTCTCCATTACTCTGGACTGTTGACCCCAAGTACTTAAACTCCTGTACCTTCTTCACCTCTTCACCCTGTAACCTTACTGTTCCACTTCCCTCCCTTTCATTCACACACATGTACTCAGTCTTACTACGACTGACTTTCATTCCTCTTCTCTCCAGCACAAACCTCCACCTCTCCAGGTTTTCCTCCACCTGCTCCCTGCTCTCACTACAGATCACAATGTCATCTGCAAACATCATTGTCCAAGGAGACTCCTGTCTGACCTCCTCTGACAACTGGTCCATCACTATAGCAAACAGGAAGGGGCTCAGAGCCGATCCCTGATGCAGTCCCACCTCCACATTGAACTCCTCTGTCTGACCTACAGCACACCTCACCACTGTCCTGCTCCTCTCATACATGTCCTGCACCACTCTGACATACTTCTCTGCTACTCCTGACTTCCTCATACAGTACCACAGCTCTTCTCTTGGCACCCTGTCATACGCTTTCTCCAAGTCTACAAACACACAGTGCAACTCCCTCTGACCATCCCTATACTTCTCCATCAAAATTCTCAGAGCAAAAATTGCATCTGTTGTGCTCTTTCTGGGCATGAAGCCATACTGCTGCTCACAAATTTCCACTACCTTCCTTAACCTAGTTTCCACTACTCTTTCCCATCACTTCATTGTATGGCTCATCAACTTTATCCCCCTATAGTTACTGCAACTCTGCACGTCACCCTTATTCTTAAAGTTCAGCACTAACACACTTCTTCTCCATTCCTCAGGCATCCTCTCACTCTCTAGAACCCTGTTGAACAAACTAGTTAAAAATTCCACTGCTGCCTCTCCCAGACACTTCCAGACCTCCCCCGGGGATGTCGTCAGGACCAACTGCCTTTCCACTTTTCATCCTCTTCAAAGCCTTCCTGACTTCATCCTTTCTAATCTTATCTACTTTCTGTTCCACAGAGTTCACCCCTTCTACTTTTTTTTCCCTCTCATTTTCCTCATTCATCAGCTCCTCAAAGTACTCCTTCCATCTCCTCTGTACACTCTCCTCACTTGTGAGCACCCTTCCATCTCTATCCTTAATAACTCTAACTTGCTGCACATCCTTCCCATCTCGATCCCTCTGCCTAGCTAACCTGTACAAGTCCTTCTCTCCTTCTCTAGTGTCTAACCTAGTGTACAACTCGTCATATGCCTTCTGCTTGGCCTTAGACACCTCCCTCTTCACTCTGCGCTGTAACTCCTTGTATTCCTGTCTATTCTCTTCAGTCCTGTCCATGTCCCACTTCTTCTTGGCTAACCTCTTCCTCTGGATACTATCCTGAACTTCCTCATTCCACCCCCAAGTCTCCTTATCTTCTTTCCTCCTTCCAGATGACACACCCCGCACCTTTCTCCCTGTCTCCCTGATCACTTCTGCTGTAGTTTCCCAGTCATCTGGCAGCACTACCTGACCACCCCGAGCCTGCCTCAACTTCTGTCTAAATTCCTCACAACATTCCTCCTTTTTCAGCTTCCACCACTTGGTTTTCTTCTCTATCTCTATCTTTGACCTCTTCGTCTTACAGACCATCAAAATCATCCTACACACCACCATCCTATGCTGTCTGGCTACACTCTCTCCCACTACCACTTTACAGTCACTAATCTCTTTCAGATTGCCTCTTCTACATAGGATGTAGTCTACCCGTGTTCTCCTACCTCCCCTCTTGTAAGTCACTCTATGCTCCTCCCTCTTCTGAAAATAAGTGTTAACCACAGCCATGTCCATCCTCTTAGCAAAGTCCACTACCATCTGTCCTTCTAGGTTCCTTTCCTTAACTCCAAACTTGCCCATCACCTCCTCATCACCTGTGTTCCCCTCACCAACATGTCCATTAAAATCCGCTCCTATCACCACTCTCTCACCCGTGGGAATACTCTCCATCACCTCATCTAATTCACTCCAGAATCTCTCTTTCTCCTCTAACTCACAACCTACCTGTGGGGCATAACCACTAACAACATTCAACATCACCCCTTCAATCTCTAACTTCAGACTCATCACCCTGTCTGACACTCTCTTCACCTCCAGAACATTCCTCACAAACTCCTCCTTCAGGACCACACCTACCCCATTTCTCTTACTATCCACACCATAATAAAACAGCTTGAATCCTGCTCCTATACTACGAGCCTTGCTACCCTTCCACCTGGTCTCCTGTACACACAGTATATCCACCTTCCTTCTCTCCATCACATCAGCCAGCTCTCTACCTTTCCCTGTCATAGTACCAACATTCAGAGTTCCTATTCTCAGTCCTACACTCTTACCTTTCCTCTTCTCTCTCTGTCTGCGCACTCTCCTCCCTCCTCTACTTCTTCCACCAACAGTAGCCCAATTTCCACCGGCGCCCTGTAAGTCAATGGCGCCGATGGCGGTCGTTGTTAACCCGGGCCTCGACCGATCCGGTATGAAATTCGTACTGATGATTCGCATGGTTAAATTTGGCAATGTTTTACGCCGGATGCCCTTCCTGACGCAACCCTCTCTATTTATCCGGGCTTGGGACCGGCACAGAAGTCACTGGACTGTGACCCCCATGGCTAGATTTAAAAGTCATTCTAACGTCACGATTACGAAAAAAAAAACCTAAATAAATACGTTCTTTTTGATGAATATGAAGATCTATCACTTATTTATGCTGTAAGGTAAAAGGAGTTAAAATAAAGATATATCTTGAGCAGAAAGATTTTCCTCTCCGTGTGGCACAATTTCTTTTTTTCCCCCAGCTTCCATTAGATGATTAATCAACACCTTTTTATGACTGTGATTGGTTTATCATTACAAATCACCATAAAAACAGAGCTACACATGGTTGTGGTCCGTGGGTTCATTTCGTGCAAATAAAACAAAAAATATATTGCAAACGGCTCTGTATTGAGTATTTATAGATCTGTCACAAAAAAAAAAATCTTATGAAGCTGCTTTGCAAAGAAAAACACAACACGAAGCGATATGATGGATTAGTTTCATTTTTATTCGTAATAAGAATGAAGTCAACTGATGAACGTACAGCTCAGATCAGTGTGAAGAAAGCAGAGGAAGGTTTAAATAAAACCATAAACACGTGGTTATTAAAATAAGGATATATGAGAAGGGGAAATGTTTCAGGATTTAATCAATCACATCAGTAATCCCTCAGCTGTCGAGTCGTACTTCGGATATAAAGTTTCTGGCTAAGAGTAAACACGTGCATGAGCTTTGGCTTTTATTCGAATTGCGCATCCGGGGATTAGACTTCGATCTCCAGCGCAGTGTGAATCGGAGCCATGGGATGAGTTCGTTAACTCGGATTTATTTTAATACTTAAACACGGTATTTCGGACTCTGTGTCGCTTTGTAATGAGGAATAAATGTGAAAAGAAGATTAAACCTCATATGTCTCACACCTGGAGAGAGTCGCATTGGATTAAACAACAAAAAGAGAAAGAAACCAGTTCAGACTTTTGATGGATGTATAATCAGTGCTTCAGAATCGGGGAGAAAAACCTGCACTTGATTCCTCGACTCGAGCGGGATGTAATCATGTGTATTCGGTTATTATTAAATACTCTATATTGGCAAAAGTTTTGGGACGTTTGCCTTTTTACATGCACATGAATGTAATATGGAGTTGTCCCGCACTTTGCAGCTATAACAGCTTCAACTCTTCTGGGAAGGCTTTCCACAAGGTTTAGGAGTGTGTTTGTGGGAATTTTTGACCGTTTCCTCTAGAAGCGCATTTGTGAGGTCAGGCACTGATGTTGGACGAGAAGGTCTGGCTCGCAGTCTCCGCTCTAATTCATCCCAAAGGTGTTCTATGGGGTTGAGGTCAGGACTCTGTGCAGGCCAGTCAAGTTCCTCCACACCAAACTCGCTCATCCATGTCTTTATGGAGCTTGCTTTGGTCACTGGTGTGCAGTCATGTTGGAACAGGAAGGGGTCATCCCCAAACTGTTCCCACAAAGAGCATAAAATTGTCCAAAATGTCTTGGTATGCTAAAGCATTAAGAGTTCCTTTCACTGGAACTAAGCGGCCGAGTCCAACCCCTGAAACACAACACCTGAACATAATGATCTGGAGAGGTGTCCCAAAACTTTTGGCAATCTCGTGTATAGCTGAAATTAAAACGTTTCTAAGTGTGTCATATTTGTACATCAGATCAGGAAAAAATAATTATAATGTATTTTAAAAAGGTTTCCATTTGTCTCTTACATAATTTATTAAATATTACGCTAACTCGAATTAACCCTCAAACATCTATCCATGCATTGATCTGTCTATAAGATCTATAGATAGATAGATAGATAGATAGATAGATAGATAGATAGATAGATAGATATACGTGTTTTTGGCTTGCTGCTAAGCTAATGTTTACTCGAGCAATTATTCAATAAAACATTTATTAAAGTATAAATCTGCTTAATCAGTGTTAAGTACAGTAGTGAAATATTTCAGCTCCAGCTCTATTTGTGCTCGTTAACAGAGGAGGTTTGTTCCGCTCTCAGCCAGCAGGGGGAAGCACCGCACTTCACACCGGCGGGAGCGCCAGGAAGAAGAAACGATTAAAAAATAAATAGTTTTAATATGGTGAAGAAAAAAAGAAAATATTTATTAAACAATGGAATGTTAAAGATCATTACCAGAGGTCTGTCGAGGGGAAATCAAGCGGAAATAGGATTATGAAGTTATTGGGAAAAAAAAAGGGGTGGAGGCTGTAATGTGTGAACAGGAATGTTGGATCTGAAAAGATGGAAAAGTTCGGAATAAACTTAGAGTTAGAGGAAATAAATCAACGTCCTGAGTGAGAGAGAGAGAGAGAGAGAGAGAGAGAGAGAGAGAGAGAGAATGTGTGTTCTTGTACTTGCTACATATTGAGGACCAGCGCAAGTTTTTAACCCACAGTGTGACCCTGGTCCTCAATTTATTTTTCATTGAAATCACCTCCTAAGGCCATATAGATGCCTTCTTGCTGATGAGACCCACCACGGTCATGTGATTGGCGAACTTGATGATGTGGGTGGAGCTGTGCATTGCTGCACAGTCGTGAGTCAGCAGGGTGAACAGCAGTGGGCTGAGCACACAGCCCTGAGCGTCCCCAGTACTCAGTGTGGTGGTGCTAGAGATACTGTTCCCGATCCGGACTGACTGACTTATCTCGTTGTGTTATGTGTCCTGTCTTATGTTGGTTTTGTACTTCCTGTCTTTGCACCCGGTTGCACTTTATGTATCTAGGACAAACTTTCTGTCCTAGCTCTGCGTCGTTGTTTCTGTTTGTAATGACATGTTGTATGTTGTATATGTAGCACCAGGGTCCGGGAGAACCGTTGTTTCATTTCACTCTGTACTGCGTCAGATAGATGTGGTCCAAATGACAACTAAAGCTTCTTTGACTTTGACTAATAATTACTTTTAATATTTTAGAATTTTAAGGTGTGTTAAGGCAGAACCCTCACACTTTTAGAATGATAATCATATTCACTGTACTGCTTCAAAATATTTATGCCACAAGGCCAACTAAGCTGCATGAAGTTAAGATTTGAACTGAATAAGATCGGTCATTTTGACCTGGGTAAATCATGCCTCAAACACCTTTTCACCTTGCTGAGCAAGAGGTTGCTCCCCTCCTCCACCGAGGCCTCAGCTGGCACTCTTCCAACCCAGTGGTCACGCTGTCTGTACAGCTAAGACAGAGTTCAGCCCCTCCCCCATCCCCCACTACGTTAACAACCAATTAGTGATTATCCAATCAGAGTGCTCCATCAGCAGCAAGGCCATTTTCCATAGCGGTTTTCATGCTGCCTGCATGCTCACCCCCATCCACCACCGTGTTAACAACCAATTAGTGATTATCCAATCAGAGCGCTCTGTGAACAGCAAGGACTAAAAGTTTTCTGATTTTCTCCTAAAATTTGGGAGAGATCTAAGCGAAGGACGGAGCGACTGCAATTGCATCACCGAAAGTGTGAGGAAAGCCCAGGGAAGTAATTTGATTTTATTTTCACTAATATGATTTGATTTTTTTTTAGCAGTAGGCTAGCAGCATTGGCCCGAGTGCAGCCGGGTCTGTATCTCCAACGTCGGAACCTATCGGCTTTAGACTGAGGGTCGAGGTGTTTAAGATTTGGCTTTGTGTATAAATTAAGTTGTACGTGTTGGTCAGGGGTAAAAGGATACACTCGACTGCTATCACTCATTCAGTGAGGCACTGGAAGGTGAGGGCCAAGAAACCAAAGCTAAGTCAATTCAGCCAGCCAAACAATTAAGGGGAAGAAGAAATAAAAAGTCACAAGTAACTATTAAAGTAGCTTTGCCTTGGCTCCAAACAAAGGGAGACGCGGTTGGAATTCCTTCGCAATAACGGCGACATAACATGAAGGTTTTGGAAGCAGGACATGGAGAAATAGTGACATGGAAACAGCCCTCTGAAAAGACATGGGAAGTCATGTAGAGGTTAGGAAAGGGGAAAAGTACAAAAAGCTTCCTCACAACTCCTTCCAATAAGGGAACCATCCGAAAGAACGCAAAAGATCGCTTGTAGTACGTTACAGGATAACGTAACCCGTCTCGTCAGGACCCGCGAGACGATACGTACACATGGAGACGCGTTATTTGCGAGAAAAGCCCGTGAACAATCTCGGCATAGATACTTAAAGGGGCAGCAGAAACCTGGACTGGCCATTGTTTGATGACGTCGGATGTTTTGGCTGTAAAGAAAGCTAAGAAATTCAAGGAATTACTAGATTACTCCCGGTCCAGTTACGTGTCGGCTAACGCTCGTAGCACAACGGAACGATGAAGGTGGAGCGATGAAGACCATGTTCCTTTGACAGAGGATTTTGCTACTCTTCAGAACTACTTAAGGAAAGTTTTTATTAGCAAGGATCGGTACAGCAACCAATATCCGTGGACGTGACCGCTTGAGGGAATTTTCTGCAGAGTGAAAGGCCGAAAATCCAGAGCTCCTTAGATCAACAAAACTGAGAAAGCATGTTGCAACCTTATGCCAGCTTCTGGACCTTGCCCATCAAGAACTGGAGCAAGTAGCTCGTTTTCTGGGACATAAGAGTTCGCTGTGATTATTATCACCAAACAGATGAAACCTTTCAGGTGGCCAAGGCTGGAAAGCTGGATTCGGAATGGAGTGTGGAGCAGAGTCACTTAACAAGGGAGCGGTCTAGAGACACTGGACATTGTGCTTTTTGGTATGTCAATGAATAGTAATGGGGTTCCTCCCCCCCCCATTTTTTTCCTGCTTATTAAATTAGGACGGTAGTTTTAGTGGACGTGTTTCATTAACGTTTTCTCAGGTAAAGTGTCAAAAATAGCCTTGATCTCCACTGGAAATTCTAATATGTTGGATGAGCAAAAGTAGTTAGCCTTGAATGAAAAGATAAATACGACTGATATTTGAATGCTAATTACGTTCTTTGTTTTAAAATGAAACATTTATCGTCATTAGCATTAGCATGAGCATTCTGACATGAAGTAGTAGGTAAACAGATGTCCTTAGGAATATCTGTGAAGATTTGGTTCTATTTAGGTCCAGAGTCTGATGTAGTGTCATCAGTAACGTGCTTGCCAACGATTATATGACAAAATGGCTGCTGTGAGGAAGGACTCCGTATTCCATAACAAAAAAAATGGCATCCAAGTTGACCAGTTAATAAGGGCTAGAAGCAGAGCACACAGCCCTGAGCGTCCCCAGTACTCAGTGTGGTGGTGCTAGAGATACTGTTCCCGATCCGGACTGACTGACTTATTTCGTTGTGTTATGTGTCCTGTCTTATGTTGGTTTTGTACTTCCTGTCTTTGCACTGTTTGCACCCGGTTGCACTTTATGTATCTAGGACAAACTTTCTGTCCTAGCTCTGTGTCGTTGTTTCTGTTTGTAATTACATGTTGTATGTTGTTTATGTAGCACCAGGGTCCGGGAGAACCGTTGTTTCATTTCAGTTAATAAGGGCTAGAAGCAGAGTATTTAGGTAGCAATCTATATGAAAAAATATACAATCACGCCAAACTTCTCCTTCCTCAATAAACAAAGATTACGTCTACTTATTCTCACCAGTGAAGTACCGTGAGACGACACAAACGCACTGAGGGCCTGGTCCTCGCCTTGTTGCTTAAAAATCTCTCACTCACTTTGTGGGTCTTTTTATCCGGTCCTCGCCAAGTAACAAGTACAAGAATGTGTGTGTGGGTGTGTGAGAGAGACGGTGAGTGTGAGAGTGACAGACAGAAATGGAATAGAGAGAGAGAGAGAAAGAGGGAGAGAGAGAGTGAGAGAGTGAGTGAGAGAATGTGTGTGTGTGTGTGAGAGAGACTGTGAGTGTGAGAGTGAGAGTAAAGCTGGGGTCTGTGATGTGAACGTGGACAGAAAAACTGAACCCTGTGTGTGCGTGTGTGTGTGAGAGAGAGAGAGAGAGAGAGAGAGAGAGAGAGAGAGAGAGAGAGAGAGAGCGGGAAACCTCAGGAATCTTTACGCTAGCTTTGTGTTCTTTACGACTCCGCTCGGGCGATCAGGTGGTTCTTCTCGGGCTGGAAGAAACTCTCGATGATGGCGTCCACCAGTCTGTTCAACTCACTGCTCAACTGAGCCACATCACTGAGGGGAAACAGAAAGTAGTGAGTGAGTGAGAGTGTGTGTGTGGACTGTTAGTGTTAGTGTTTATCCTGTTAGTGTTACTTGACGAAAGCTCATGTTACAGGTGGCATGGTTACGGTGATGTCACGGTGCTCTGACCTGTTTCCTGGCGCAGCACACAGCTCGGTGTAGTACTTGATCTTGGGCTCGGTGCCGCTGGTGCGCATGGTGGCCACGCCTCCATTAGCGAAGGTGAAGGTGATCATCTGACTGCTCTTACTGGTGGGAAGGATCTGAGAGAGAGAAACGTTCGGAAGGCAGTCAGACACGCACGTCACAAGTACACGTAGCAGAACCTGAAACGCTCAGAAACGTGGCTCACGGCTTTGCGGTCCGGCTGGCCGCTGTCGTGACCCGTGGTGAGGTCACGAACGGTGGTGATGGCGAAACCCTGGCAGTCTGTAGGATACGTGTTCTCGCCGTGGTAGTTCCTCAGACGCTCAAACAGCTGCTTGATGGTGTCCTGGTCGTGGCAGATAAAGTACGAGTTCTTGGTGATGTGGTAGCCGTACCTGCACGCACACACACACACACACACACACACACACACACACACACACACACACACACACATCATTCATCTGAATCAAGGATAATGCAGCTAACAAGCTATAGAAGCCTATAGCTACCAGTTTAGCGGCACACTGGTTATAATTCGACTCACTCCTCGTAAATGGCTTTAAGCTGCTGTGAGAGCGAGATGTTTTTGGAGCTCAGGTACGAGATCATCTCTCCAGCGATGGCGGCTGCGCTCACTCCATCCTTATCCAACACGACAGGGCTGCACATGTACCCTGAATAAAGACACACGCTGTTCATGTCTTATTACACCTTTATAACACCACAACTTTCTTTTGTTACGGCACTGCCTTCTTTTGCTA
>JAUCMX010000029.1:13663958-13681458 GCA_033459395.1 Hemibagrus guttatus | reverse complement strand
TTATGAATTAATTATATTAATTTAAAGACAATATACAAAGTAGGAATTTGGTTTAGCAACTTAGAATCATCATTCGTCATTTTAAGGAAGAAACTTGAGCCAAATTAGAGCTTCCTGTGTGTTTGTGTGTGAGAGAGAGATAAGCTTTAACAAAGTTTTATATTTCACTTTGAATACGTGTTTTAGCTTGGAAATGATCTAACTTTTCTTTTAAACTTTAAGGGACGAAGCCAATCACTAAAACGCGAGAAAATCAGTAACTTTCATTGAATTGACAGTTAGCTAACAAGCTGCAATTGTAGTCCGCATCCTAAATCCATCCGCATTACACACTAGTGCACTAAACAGGGTTTAAGTGTCCATTAAGTCATGCCCTATGTAGCACACCTACACAGGCGACACGAAGTGGTTTGAGATTCAGCCTCACAGCTAGCAGGTACATCTGTTCAGACTAGCAAGCGTGTATTTAAATGCCATTTACAAAACATCTACCTACTTACCTTATCAAACTCTAACCACTGTTTAACGGCGTTGTCCAGAGTAACATCTCCGGTACTCTCCACTCCATTTTCCGCCATTTTGCTCTAATTATTTTTCCCCCCCGCTAATCTGATTCAACACTCACACATCTGCCGCTGTGCCGTGGCTTATGAACAGCTCAGCTCGCTCACACTCCGGCGTAGTACCAAACGGCTCCGTGTTTAGCCGCGAAGTGCACTTCGTTAGGGTGTACAACCTATTAGCTAAAGCACTACATAGTGCACTAATGTAGGAACCGAGAAGCCGTTTGAAATTCAGCCTCTGGGTTGATGACGCGTACAGCAGGGCGCTGAAGCTGCGATGTGATTGGCTAGTGTAAGCTAGTTCATAAAATAAAACAAAATACGTTTCTTTTTTAATAATCGAACTATATATATATATATATATATATTTTTTTTTTTAACTTTGTTTAAATAGTAATTATAAATATGTCGTTCTGAAAAAATCTAAAATTAAAAATTAAAAATAAATAAATAAGTAAAATACACTACTAAAAACAGGCATATACACTAAAGCAAAACTTACTAGCAATAAGCTAGTTTAGAAACATCTCAATGTCCAAAGCAGCAAACTGACTATCAAACTTTTTATTATGTAAATACCTCAATTCTTTCCTGCCATGTCAAATAGATAACTATCAAAATGTCCAAAAATGCCACAGAGAGTTCAAAAGATTTGAAAACTTGTGGTCAGAAATGTGTACAAAAGTATAACGTATGAGACGCTTCGCCTGTGCTCATCTGAGGCCTGAAAAACCTCCTGAATTTTTTTTGGAGCGACTCTTTGGGATGTGTTTAAAATGTTTTAAAAAACACATTCATGTCGAGACAGTAGAAAAGGTCACCTCGGTGATAAAGTTGATCTATTACCGGAAAGGGAAGATAGCATCATCATGCTAGAGGAACACTTGCTCAAACTTGGAGAGGAGGCTCTTGCTTAAGAACGGTCACAGGAAGTAAACGTTAACAGTCAACACTGAGCTCCTACACTAAGCTCTAACTTTCTAAATAGTGAATTGTAATTTCCAACTATACTGGATTTGGAAATGATCAAGTTAAACATGTCAGAACAGATAAAGATCTAGAGATAGCCAGTTCCAGTAGACCTTCAGTGAGAAGAGGCCAACCCTGCGAGGATCCTGAGGCATCCAGAGATGGACCGGCTCCAGCTGGATTCTGCTTCGTGAGGATTTGGGTATTCAAAACAACGATGCCAACTCTATGTGGACCTTGAGGATGACAACAAGCTCCTAATTAATACACACAATAACATTCTACATATGCTGTATCTGCATCAAACATCTGACTGTACATGACTGCAGAAAGGACATTGTTCATAATCACGCTGTTCTGTGTTTATAATCATTTATAATCACACTCTCCGGAGGTTCCATTTTGAGTCTGGTTCCTCTCAAGGTTTCTTCCTCATACCACCTAAGGGAGTTTTTCCTTGCCACAGTCGCCTCAGTCACCTCAGGCTTGCTCACTAGGGATGATTTTGTCTAATATTAATCTTGGACTTTTGCTTCTTATGTTTCTTATGTTCTGTAAAGCTGCTTTGAGTCCATGGTTAAAAGCACTATACAAATAAAATTGAATTAAAACAAAGGTGTGACGATACGAATACTTGTACATGACGATCCAGCCTGGAGTAGATCAGTCGGTTGGTGCAGGAACAATCAATGCTGTGAAGAAGAAGAAGTGTGCAGGTTAAAATAGTGCAGTCGGAAATTTTGAGCTGCTCGTCCAGAATCCCATCCAGATTCCCGGTTTCTTACGGTGTGTTATTGTTCGATTATATTTGTTTCAAGATTAAGTTTCAGTGGTTCTGAAGTGACACTACGCTCAAAGCATTAGGTGTCACAATGCAAAAGTCCATGACATGGAAGTCAGGAGAGCATAATGGGGTTTTAGGATAAGGTCAGGTGCTCTAAGCATCTTCAGCAGCCCTGCAACATATAAAATACTATTACTGACCTATAAAGTACTAAATGGTCTCGCGCCACAGTACCTGAGTGACCTTTTGGTTGTTTATGATCCGCCACGCCTACTCCGATCAAAGGGTGCAGGTTATTTGGTAGTACCTCAAGTAGCAAAGGCTACAACAGTGGGCAGAGCTTTTTCATACAAAGCCCCACAGTTATGGAATAGCCTTCCAATTAGTGTTGGGGATTCAGACACAGTCTCAATGTTTAAGTGTAGGCTGAAGACACATTTGTTTAGTCAAGCCTTCAATGTATAGTTTTTCTTAGGTAAAGGAGCAGATCTGGAAGGTTCATGGGCATAGAGTGTTTGGTGTACTGGGATGTTTGGATCCTGTCGTCTTACCACTCTCGCAAGTCGCTCAGGTTAGCTGACTGTGAAGTGGTTGGACGCTTTATGTCGCAGGAAACCTTCATGTCTGTGACCTTCTGGCTCTCCCTTTCAGTTATGCGGTCATAGCTAGTTCACCCGGAGTCCCTGCCTGCACTTTACACATAATCTACATTGTCTTTAAACATCACATGATCACAAGCATACTTAATATCTTTCTCTCTCTCTCTCTCTCTCTCTCTCTGTCTTTCTCTGTCGAGCTATACGTCCCACTCCCGAGCTCCCGGTGTTCAGAGTTTCCAGTGTGACCACTCTCTCTACCCCTGGTCAGTGTCTCGTCGCTTGGTGGTGCTCACTGATGCTGTGGATGGATCTGTGTGGACAGCCTGTGACCAGGAGACAGCCGTGGACAGAGCCACTTGGGGACTATCACACCGTCACAGATCTGCTGTTACGTCTGTCAGCTTTTGACAGCAAAGAATTAGTGTCTATAACGAACTCAGAAACTACACTGACCTAATAGTTCCTCATGGGCCCTTGGTTGCTGTTGTAGAAAGGACACTATTTACATTTACATTATTTACTGTCCAGTGTCACCCAAATGAGGATGGGTTTCCTTCTGAGTCTGGTTCCTCTCAAGGTTTCTTCCTCATATCATCTCAGGGAGTTTTTCCTTGCCACCGTCGCCACAGGCTCGATCATTAGGGATAAATAGGGATAACATAGTTTAATAATTTAATGATTGTTTTTTTTTCCCTCTACTTTCTGTTTCTCTATTTTTGTAAAGCTGCTTTGAGACAATGTCCATTGTAAAAGGCGCTATACAAATAAATTGAATTGAATATGGACTGAGGTAAGCTGACGCTGGTTTCATTTACACTATATTGCCAAAAGTTTTAGATTAAGCTAAAGCACGCTGGCACTGGACTCTAGAGCAGTGGAGACATGTTCTCTGGACTGACCAATCAAGCTTCTCTGTCTGGCGATCCAATGGACGAGTCTGGGTTTGGCGGTTGCCAGGAGAATGCTACTTGTCTGACTGCATTGTGCCAAGCGTAAAGTTGTTTTTCACGGGTTTGGCTCGGGCCCCTTAATGCTTCAGCATACCAAGACATTTTGGACAATTTCATGCTCCCAACTTTGTGGAATGTTTGGGGATGACCCCTTCCTGTTCCAACATGACTGCACACCAGTGCACAAAGCAAGCTCCATAAAGACATGGATGAGTGAGTTTGGTGTGGAGGAACTCGACTGGCCTGCACAGAGTCCTGACCTCAACCCCATAGAACACCTTTGGGATGAATTAGAGCGGAGACTGTACACCGGACCTTCTCGTCCAACATCAGTGCCTGACCTCACAAATGTGCTTCTAGAGGAACGGTCAAAAATTCCCATAAACACACTCCTAAACCTTGTGGAAAGCCTTCCCAGAAGAGTTGAAGCTGTTATAGCTGCAAATGGCGGGACAACTCCATATTACATTCATGTGCATGTTATGGGATAATTTTTTAGGCCTATATGAATTTGTATGATTGTAAAAGGATGAGGTGACATCATGAGTAGTTTTGAACACCATTCATAGCCTGGGCCTATCTCAGGCGTCATTGGGCATCAAGGCAGTATACACCCTGGACGGAGTGCCAACCCATCGCAGAGAACACACACACACTCATTCACTCACAAAATCACACGCTACGGGCAATTTAGAGATGCCAATCAACCTACAATGCATGTCTTTGGACTGGGGGAGGAAACCAGAGTACCCGGAGGAAACCCCCAAGGCACGGGGAGAACATGCAAACTCCACACACACACCCCAGTGGTGGGAATCGAACCCCCAACCCTGGAGGTGTGAGGCAAAATGTGCTAACCACCTGGAATGGTTTGCATGAGAAGGAAACGAGATAGACAAAGAGAGGACGAGAATGTGGTGAAATTCATTCATGAATAACAGAATAGCTGGAGAGAGGACTCATTAAAAGAGAATGTTGTTCCTAAAGCTGAAGTCGGCATTATTTCTTTGCTGAATCAGAAATAAATTGAGCCAGCCAGAGTAGACATAAATACAAAAAAAAAAAAAAAAAAAAAAAAAGTTTTGAGATAAGTCAGGTGATCAGTATTTCATGTCCAAGTTTTTCCTACGAAGCCACTGTAGAGCTTTTCAGTGTGGTTTAGGACACAGTGTGTCTTGCTGTAATTTATTAAAAGGACACCGTGTAGCTGAACACTGCCATCTTATATCCATTAACCCCGCAGGCCATTTTAATTTGTAGCCCAACCAAAGAGCAATGTCAGGCAGACTCATTAAAGGTTCTAAGTTTATTAGCTTAACATGGACACAAAGTGAGTACGGAGAAACTGCAATCCTGTAAGCAACAGGTTCAGTACTTAGGGAGAGTTTCGCATGATAGTCACCGTATGCTGTCAGCGTCACATATTGAAGCTGTTCGAAAAGCTCCCAAACCCCAAACCATAGGCCAAATGTTGTCATTCTTAGGGACAGTAGGCTATAGGAGACATTAGATAGTGGATTTTGCTCTAAAGGTAGCCCCTCTCTGCGCACTGATTAGGGCAGCAGATCAAAAGAGAGCATCCTTGACATGGACTACAGAAGCAGTTGCAGCGTTTGAGATGTTAAAAGAAGATCTTTGTACTGCTCCAGCCTTGGCTAGTCCAGATTGTAGTAAGCCTTTCCATTTGTATGTATCAGAAAAGCAGAGATTTGCTAACGCTGTTTTAACTCAACAACAGGGTCCAAGTAAACAGCCAGCTGTCTACTTCAACACATCATTGGATAACGTACAGGAGGGTATGCCACCTTGCTATCGTGGGTTAGCGGCAGCTGCCTTTGCCTATCAGAAAGCTTCAATCATTACTATGGGCCATCTGACCACTTTGTATATGACTCATGCATTGCATGCTTTGTTAACCAGTCCAAAATCTGTAATCGTTCATACACGAACAACAGGTTATGACGTGATCCTGTCTTATCCAGAATTCAGAGGTGCCAGACAGTCAAGCCGGCTGATAGAACGATGACTCCATTGGAAGGTGAGTCACACGACTGTCAGTTAGCATCAGCTAGTTACATGAAGGCGCGACAAGATCAGGACAACCAACCACTACCGCATTCTGATTTAACCTTCTTTGTAGATGGCTCTTGTTTTAGAGGTCCGGAAGGAAATTTGGCAGGTTGCACAATAGTCGCACCCAGTAATGATTTAACCAATTTTGTCACTATTCAATCTACAGCTGTTGCTCAACCGTGTTCCTCACAATTGGCTGAACTGAAAGCACGCACCGCAGCATGTAACCTAACTGCGGGAAAGTCCTGTACGATCTTCACACATTCACAGTATGCTTATGGTGTGTGTCCTACATGAGCACAGAGAGTTCTTTTGAGAGCAGACGGCATACCTATCACACATGGTATGGCCATTACAGATTCGTTACATAATATCACGCTGCCAGCTAGACTAGCCATTGTCAAATGTTCAGCACACAAAACAGACGGTTCTTTAATAACCACTGGGAACACTGCAGCAGATGAGGCGGCCAAGTTCGCAGCATTAGGACACACCAACATTTTGTTAGTAGTGGAATTAGAAGATCCCGCCTCCGCCATGTGTGTGTGGAGCATGTTCTCCCCGTGCCTTGGGGGTTTCCTCCGGGTACTCCGGTTTCCTCTGGTCCAAAGACATGCATTGTAGGTTGATTGGCATCTCTAAATTGCCCGTAGCGTGATTACAGGCTCCCTGTGACCCGAGGATAGATCGGATAAGCGATGCTCGCACAGGCATCTGGCGCGGTCCTCAAGGACATTTTGTAGCTCCCCTCTCGCTTCTCACATCATTGATCAATGATGCGCATGGCTTGAGCCATTGCGCAAGGGGGGGAGGTAATCAAAAGGATTAAAAAAAAAGCATGGTGGTTACCTTACTTGGCCCAGATGGTTGACCACAGGTTAGCACACTGTGAAGTGTGTACTGGATATCATAACAGAAAAAGTTCCACGGCTCCTATCGGTCACATACCGGAACCAGACGGACCGTTCAGACACCTGATTATTGACTTCATGGACATGGCTGAGGTAAAAGAAGAAAAAGATTTAGCAGATGGGTTGAGGCACACCCAACAGCTCAGGCAGATGCTGATTCAGTTAGGCTAGGTTTTTGCGCAGAGAGGTTATTCCAAGGTTTGGAATTCCTGACAAAATCAGCTCCGACAGTGGTGCTGAACAAAGTGATTCGAAAGGTGTTCCAGTACCTGAGAATAAAGCATAGGTTGGGATGTGTTTATCATCCGCAGTCACAAGGAATGGTGGAAAGATCTAATGGAACACTGAAGGCTAAACCGGCTAAGATTTGTGAGGCTGGAAAGATGAATTGGGTGCAAGCTTTGCCATTAGCATTGATGAGTATGAGAATGCAAACTAACCGGATGACGCATCTAACCCCGCATGAAATGCTTACTGGACGACCCGTGCCTGGAACATACTTACGAGGACCAGGAAAAGGGGCGGTGACTCTGACATTCCCATGATGTCTTCTCAACATGAAAATGTTCCACACTGAAATATTTGGCTTTTTCTTAGTTAAAGTCTGCTCATTAGACTGAGTTAGTCGGGTCAGTGTGGAGCTGGAGTCAGATAATAGCAAAGTGTTAGCAGAATAGTGTTAGATAGATTGCTTTTGCGTTAGATAGAAATATTCTCCACAATGTACAGGCAGCCGTCCCAAAACTTTTGGCAATACAGTGTAGTTGGCTGTTGAACAATAGTGGAGAATTCCTGTTATCTACAAGCCTTTAAATGCTTCTATGACTTCCTATAAATAGTATAATGTACTTATCACATGCCATGTATATTAGATCTGTGACAATATAAAATAGCAACGATGAAGCATTACTAGCGCAAGACACTTAAGTTATTTTGAGTCTCATTTTAATAGTGAATACTGCATTACAAAGCAAGAGATTGCATTTCATCTTCTCGACAGTCATTCATTCATTCGATTGGTCAGCGCCTGAGTTACTGACACTCATCGGTCACTCGATCAGGTCATGCTTTGGTTTGTGCATGCATTCCTCCAGTCTGCGTTGTAAATACTTGTAAAGTACAGTATGTGTATGAAGCATGCCTAATAAGGACAGTGCACAGCAGCTTCCAGGTTTAGTCCACACACCGGTATGAAAAATTAACAACACAATCCTCATGTTATTTTGGTTTCCGCCCTGTTTATGAGTCGTTCCAAATTGTGTTTTTAGAAGCGAAACATTAAGAGTCGCTTGAAAATAGTGACATCTTCAGATACCTGTGTGTGAGAGGACACGATTTCCAGACACTGCAACTACAACCCAATTGTAGCCCATGTTGCCTTTACAGTACTAAAGTTACTAAAATTAAGCATAAAGAATTAGAAATAAATTAACACATAGCAAGAACATACAGCGATCAGGCATAACATTATGACCACCTGTCTAATATTGAGTTGTTCCTCCTTTTGCTGCCAGAGCACTGTGTATTCTGACACCTTTCTATCAGAACCAGCATTAAGTTCTTCAGCAATCTGAGCAACGGTAGCTCGTCTGTTGGATCGGATCACACGGGCCAGGAATAGGAAAGACAACAAAGGGCAAGGTCCTGGTTTTGTGCGTAACTGCTACAGTGTGCATATCATAAAGGAAAAAATAATTAATTAAATTAATGAATTCAAGAAACCTGCTTAACTACATCTATCTGGAATAAGAAAATAATTTCATACATTGAAAAAAAAAAAGGAGATAAGAAACAATACCACATAGTCAAGTGATTGTCGGTGTGTGTGTGTGCGTTCATAAGCAGTGTAACCCTGATTTTTGTGTGTGTGTGTGTGTGCTCATCAGTAAAAGGTCAGCATCTTTGGACACCATAGTTAGGTTGCTATAGTTGGGCTTTTATATATTTATATTTTAAATGCCTTGTGTAGCTCAGATCAGGCAGAATTACGCTTGTTTGGAAGGTCAAAGGGCGGTGAGAGTACGGAATAGCTGTGTTAGGCAGAAGACGGAGGTGGTGAGCGCGGTACACTGCCGAGCCAGGAGTTTAATACTGAGCTCATGGCAAGTCCTCCTTTCTGTAGACATGCCTAAGCGCTCTGCCGCCCGTGCAAACTCCTGATAGGTCTGCGCCACGTCTGCAAGTCCCGACAAGGTCTGAGTGTGGCGCTCCTGGCACCTCTGGCAGCTTGAGAAACTCAGGCATACGGCTGTGAGCTGTAGCAGTGAGTGAAAACTGTCTGCAAGAGCTTGCAGCGTCTCTGCTGGGGTCTGCCCGGACTTTACCACCTGCTGACAGCCAGCCAGAAACCCTCGCGCCTCCACATGCATCCTGCGCTTGTTTTCAGAAAAGTGGTCTGCACATGTGTCTCTGGGATGAACTTGGATGCAATCTTGGTCCTTCATAGCACCATCCAGGACGGTTAATAATGTGTCAACGTCTCTCTGCAGATCCAGGAAGCCTGTCGGTGGTAAGGGGTAGTGCTGGGCCAGTAAAAAGCTGATAGCGTCTCCATGAGGGTCAGAAAGGAAGCAGTCGGGGGTGTCCATGGGAGACAGAAGGGGGCCGAGTTCTGTGGATGAGGAAGGAGGTATGACTACACGAGGGAAAGCTGGGAGGGGTGAAGAGGGTGAAAAGGAAGAAGAGGAACCAGAAAGGGATGAAGGAGGGATCGATGTCACCAGTGCTACCCGGGCATGCATGCTTTGCTGTGTCCTGCAGGAGAACTCATAGACAGTCAATTCATTATCAAAACTTCCACTTTCCAGTACGCTGCTGAAGCAGTTGGTGTATGCTGATTGGCAGCCGCAAACTTCCATAGGCGTCTCGGCACTCTCGATTACTGTCTCACACACTGAGGCAAGCACTGAACCGCAGGTAAGGTCAGGTTTTGCTTGCAGATTTGGGCCAGACAGGGCCCATGGCTGGGTGTTGGTGGGCTTACGTTCACAATCTGTGAGAGGCTGTGCGTGTGCACCTACGAGAGAACTGCTTCCTGCTTGTAATTTGCTGATCTCTTGTGATGTCACAACACCCCACGGTCCATTCATGTTTTGCGTAGTAACCACAAGAGATGGAGGGCTGATTTGAACAGATTTCGGACTGTACGAGAGTTCTTCGGGTTCGGCCTTTGGTACATGAGAATTATTGCAAACTACTTTCCCGAACTCTTCAGCCACCTCTGTGTCCTCATTAGACTTTACCTCAGTTGTGGACATACCTTCAGAAAAACTCCTCGCCGGTTTGGCATAATCTGCGAGACTACTGTTACTAGCTAGCACTTCTTGGGAACGAGACAGGTACAGGGGCAAGCTTTGGATCTTTTTGCGCAGTGTGGAAGCAGACAGGATGCCAGAAGAACACTGATTTAAAACATATCCTTGGGTGGGCCAGCCAGGAGATAGAGTGGAGGAGAGTTCTTGGGTGAATGGATCACCAGAACTGTCTGTGTCACCAGAACCTGGCTCTTTTGTACAGACTGCAGGTTGTGTTTGAATGAAGAGGTTCTTTGTTAAACAAGATAGACCACTACTGTCAGATACTGCAGACATGCTCTGGCTCCTTGTCCTCATAGTCGGCTCTATTAAACGTTTTCGAATGTCCATTTCCAGATTTTCTACATCGAGCCTGTCCATGCTTGGGATTTTGGTGAAGGATACGGTTGGGACGTTCAAAGAAAGCGAGCTAGATGTTTGGTCTAAATGTGAAAGTGAGCAACTCTTTTTCCTGTGCAAAGGTTCCTGAAATAGACCTTCTGCCAGGGATTCTTGGTCATGTTCCCTGCTAAGATTTCCGAAAAACAAGTGACCATCAAGCAACCTTTCAACCATAATTCCTACTATACCTTCTTCTTTGAGTCCATCAACACTGCTCACGGCATTGACTTTTACTTTAGGCTCTGTAGAAGTGCGTACCGCTACAATAGAAGGTGAAGCAGTAGACATTATTTCTGTGACCGACTTAAACTCCATGGAATCTGGTTCCATCAATATAACTTGCTGTTTCCTTTGACTCGCTTTACTGATTTTACTACCATGCAGGAGATGATGGGTTCCAGACCCATTCGGTTTGGATGGGGTGATGGGTTTTGATTCCATTTCTGCTGGCTCACCTTCAGCATTTGTTAGAGATGAGACTGTAGGGCAGGGGCTTTGATTTGATGGACCACCAAGATGGTCTTCACCAAGATGGCTTGGTCCCAACCAGTGATTTGGGATTTGGTTGTAATTTTCTGTCTGGTCTTTTTCAGGAAACGTTACTAAAGAGGTGTACTCCGTTTCCATGAAGGAACGACGCTTTCTGCTTCTCTTGCGGAACTTTGAAACTTCGCTTTTTGCCTCCCTATTTAGTTTCTCTTCATCTTTTCTCTCTCTCTTTTTACTCTCTTGTTCTCGCTTCCGTCGTTCACCAGCGTTGACGCCAATGTTGCTTAGACTCAGAGTGCGCTTCTTGACACTCGATTCTCTAGAACGTTCTGGAAAGGTCAGAGGTATGAATGAGATTTTGCATAGAAGCAAATTATGTAATGCACATAATCTAAACTCACCACTTCTACAAGAATCACAAGTACATGTATATGAGAGTACGTAATGGGAACAAACCTTTAAGCATTGGTGCTGACAAAGGTTGCTCTGGAATAAATCTCTCCTGGGCATCAAAGAACTCATCTTCTGAGCTACTGTCCCCAAACCCTGGAGGAGGCAGAAGGATAGGTGCGGGTTCATTCTCTCTTTCCACCTCTTCTTTATTTTCCTCATGCGCGTGGTGAGGAGAAGATGTTCTTGCATGGACGTGACCGCTATCCGGTGTTAAGTTAGCGCAGATGTTGTAGTACCGTTGTGCATCACCCTGGTTGAATGTAAACACAGACTCTCCTTGAGGAGGCTCGATGCTTTCGAAAACGTCCTCTGGTGCCTCGTGTTCATCTTCGTCACGTCCGTCTTCTGAATATTCATCCTCACTGGCCTCAGTGGGACTGGGTAGACATTCTGCGATGTTAGACAGGGCAGCGAAGCATAAGAACTCGTCATCATTGGCAGGGAACTCGATGGAACCTAGGTCTTCACTGAAATCGCCATCTTGGTAATCCGGTTGACTCGGACATGGTGCACGATGAGTATCAACGTGAAGGTAATGGTCTCTGACGTTCAGCTGGCTGACACAGTTTGTGGAGAAATAGGTCAAAAAGTCATCCTCCTCTAAAGCGTCCATGGAGTCGCTGGACATGCTGTTTACGAAGCGAGAGTCTGTATGAACTGAATCCGATGCCTCTGATGGTGGGTCCTCCACAATGATGACGCATGGTGGCTCCTCGTCCTTGGCCTTTTGTTCACCTTCCTTGGTTTCCACAAGAGCTTTTACTGTTTCTCCGTCTTCTGCATGCATAGATTCAGCCTGTTCTTCAAGTCTTTTTGTTTTTCCAGCTCCATTCTCCACACTTTCTTTTTCACTCTTGTCTTCCACATCGCCCTCTTCTACCGTGTTGGTCTTTCCTTCCTCTTCTACTACAACCTGATTATTGACTGCACTGATGTTTGAATTGGTATGGGTAGGACTTGTTGCATGAGGAAGCAAAGTGTCCACCTCTGAGTCTTCGGAGTCGCTGCAACATCTTGATACATAACCTGCAGGGTGCACACCGTATTACAGTATTTCAAGTGGTTCTTATCATCAGTACAGATAAAGTACATGAATATATACCATGTAAATAACAATTATTGTATATACAAACCCAAACCCGGCATAACATTATGACCACCTGCCTAATTGTGTTGGTCCTCCTTTTGCTGCCAAAACAACCCGGACCCGTCATGTACTGTGTATTCTGACACCTTTCTATCAGAACCAGCATTAACTTCTTCAGCAATCTGAGCAACAGTAGCTCGTCTTTTGGATCGGATCACATGGGCCGGCCTTCGCTCCCCACGTGCATCAATGACCCTGTCTCCGGTTCACCACTGTTCCTTCCTTGGACCACTTTTGATAGATACTGACCACTGCAGACCGGGAACACCCCACAAGAGCTGCAGTTTTGGAGATGTTCTGATCCAGTGGTCTAGCCATCACCATTCGGCCCTTCATCAAACTCGCTCAAATCCTTACGCTTGTTCATTTTTCCTGCTTCTAACACATCAACTTTGAGGACAAAATGTTCACTCGCTGCCTAATATATCCCACCCACTAACAGGTGCCATGATGAGGAGATCATCAGTCTCATTCACTTCACCTCTCACTGCTCACAGTGTTATACCTGATCGGTGTATACTTTTATTGCAGCTATTATTTAACCAGTATGGCTTCCTACCTTCCTCTGCAGATATTCGGTGGCTCATTGATTCGTCTGTCCAGGGAAACACGCAGATTTGAGGATCTATGAAGACTTTGCAGTAACCAGCTACCAGACATGACAGATCCTTAGCAGCCACTGACTCCAGCAGCAACGTCATGGGCTGGTGGAGAGAAACAGAATGAGGAGAATGTCGAGTATGTACTGTTATATACCACTGAATCACTACAGTATATACCTTAATGTCCTGCATGTAGATCTTGACCAGGCTAACACGCTCTGACTCTGTAACCAGCTCCACCCTGGTGATGCTGGTGAACTCCGCCAGTGTGGTCATGATGCTCAGCTTGTGATTGATCACCTGACTCACCCCGTACTGTGCACCCACCAACAAGCTCACCGTGGACTCTCGGTCTTGTAGCTGCGGAGATGGAGACAGGAGTGTCTATCACTCTATTCAGGTATCTGTAAAGCTGCTTCATGGTGATGTCCATTTTGACTGGTCTAAATTTGACCGGTTTAATCATCATCAAGAGTGCCGCACGCTCGGCTACTTCCTCTGTAACCTCAGCAGCGTTGCCTTTCGGTTCGTAAAGTCTCACGCTAACTTACCTGACTTAAACTCAGCTAGCCTTTAACACCTTTACACGTTTTCTGTATCATTTCTGTACTTTTGGTCTTCTCTGTAGGATTTTTGACTTTGACTTCATCCAAAAAAAAGAGGCAGAAGTATTTGTTGTGTGTGTGTGTGTGTTTGTGTTCTTACCATCATGGTGGCACTAAATGATTTTCCCCCAAAAGACTTGAGTTCAGACATCTCGCTCAGGTAGTTGAGCCTGGCCTGGTTTACTGTCATCGCCTGAAGATGCAAACATACACACACACACACACACACACACATACATGCACGCACACACATACACACACACACATATACGCGCACAAACACATTCACACACACACACGCGCACGCACACATACACACACATATACGCGCACAAACACATACACAAACACATACACACACGCATACACACTCACACACATACACGTGCACAAACACATTCACACGTACATACATGCTCACACACACACACATACACACGCACACACATATATACATGCGCACAAACACATTCACACGTACATACATGCTCACACACATACACACACATATACACACACATACATGTGCACACACATACACGCACACACACACATACACACACACACACATACACACACACATACACACACATATACACACACATACACGCGCACACACACATACACACGCACACATATACACGCACACACACACACATACATATGCACATACACACGCACACACACACACACATACACGCGCACACACACACACATGCACAAACACACACATAGAGACACACAAACACACACAAATACGCGCAAACACACACACACAAACAAACACCCCAACACACAAAATACACTGAGCAAAATTTAACATTAATTCTCATTGAATACATGTTTAGCGCACACACACACTCGCATACACACAAACACGCGCTCGCGCACACACACACACAACACACACAGATATATATATTTACTATAAACTGACCAAAAAGTTTAACATAAATTCTCTTAAAAAACACGTTTAGCATTCTAAACCGCACACACACACACATACACACACACACACACACACATACACACAACCACACCTTATGCTTGTGTTCTTGTAAAAGGATCCTCTTCATGTGTAAACTGATGGCTTTTCTCAAGTCCTTCTCTCTCATGTTCCTCAGCAGGGTGCTGGAGACAAAGCTTTCGATACCCCAGTCCTTCCTGTGAACACACACACACACACACACACGTACACACACACACACACACTAGATTACAATGAGTAACATACTAGATTATTAGTATGCGCTCAGTAAATCAAGATGCACATGTAATTTCGGATCTGGATCAGTGTGTGCCTCTGTGTAACATGTGACACTTACATGACGGTCTTTAGCGGTGTTTTGGGAGACTGGCCGGTGCTGGCGAGTCTCTCCTGTATGTGCAGAGCTGACAGTCTGAGCGCTGTGTTACACTTCATCTCCACAGCAAACCTCTCCTGCAGCACATCACTCACACTCTACACACACACACACACACCCCTGGAAAAATAAAGTGACTGCCAGGGCATTTAGACATTATCATTGTATTCTACTGTCTAGTTTTTGCTAATTGGCAGAAATTAAAAAACTTTGACCACCCCCAAAAATTTTTGGGGGCCCCCCTTTTTGTTGGTCCCCCTGGACTCTACCAGATCCCTGTGTTGTGTGTGTTGTGGTATCTGGTACCAAGATGTTAGCAGCAGATCCTTTATGTCCTGTACCCCACCTCGCAACTTACAGGACTTAAAGGATACTTTTCATAGATGCTGACCACAAGAGCTGCAGTTTTGGAGATGTTCTGATCCAGTGGTCTAGCCATCACAATTCGTCCCTTTGGTCAAACTCGCTCAAATCCTTACCTTGTCCATTTTTCCTGCTTCTAACACATCAACTTTGAGGACAAAATGTTACTTGCTGCCTAATATATCCCACCCACTAACAGGTGCCATGATGAGGAGATACTCAGTCTTATTCACTTCACCTGTCAGGGGTCATAATGTTATGGCTGATCGGTGTATATGGATATTGTCATTATTAATATGCCTGATTAACGTTATTTATTTAGAACTGAGGTCTTTATTATCGCCACACATACACTACAGCAGCGTGGAATTGTTTTCTTCACATATCCCAGGTGAGGAAGTTGTGGTCAGAGGCTCTGATACAGCGCCTCCTGGAGCATAGAGCGCTAAGAGCCTTGCTCAGTGGAGCTTGGTGGGCCAGAGCCTTAACCACTTGAGCCCAATTTATTTATTTAGCATCTCTTTACTGTGGATAGATGCTGTGGATAATCTCCTTGCTTATATACAAAAATATATCCAGAACACACTGCAATTTCCTATACGCTCCTTTAAATCGAATTAATCTCCAAACAGGACTCGAAACCTGTGCCCTGGAATCAATAAAACAGATCCCTGCTGAAGATATCCGGTCCATAATGGGGGGAAAAAAAGGGAAAAAAACGCTTTGCATAATAAAACAACACAAAACAGTTCAATTTTTCCTAAGAAAGTTTAACTCAAACGATGCTAGGACACAGTATTGAACATTGTGATCCTTATTCCCTTAAAACACACACACCTGTAAGTAGAGATACTCGAAGGCCAGGGGGTCGTCCTCCAGCAGCTCTTGTGGATATTTGGGCATGAAGCAGACACGAAACAGACATCTGTAGTCATGAGTCTCTCTTTTCCGGACCACCTATACACACACACACACACACACACACACAAAAAAGTTACAGTGCAATTTTACTCACACTAAGCATTTTCTTAGTAATTTACCAACACATCTGAGGAAAATGTTTATATTTCTACACCGATCAGGCATAACATTATGACCCCTGACAGGTGAAGTGAATAAGACTGATGATCTCCTCATCATGGCACCTGTTAGTGGGGGGGATATATTAGGCAGCAAGTAACATTTTGTCCTCAAAGTTGATGTGTTAGAAGCAGGAAAAATGGACAAGTGTAAGGATTTGAGCGAGTTTGATGAAGGGGCCCAAAATTTTGATGGCTAGACCACTGGATCAGAACATCTCCAAAACTGCAGCTCTTGTGGGGTGTTCCCGGTCTGCAGTGGTCAGTATCTATCAAAAGTGGTCCAAGGAAGGAACAGTGCTGACCCGGAGACAGGGTCATGGGCGGCCGAGACTCACTGATGCACGTGGGAGAGTGAAGGCTGGCCCGTGTGATCCGATCCAACAGACGAGCTACTGTTGCTCAGATTGCTGAAGAAGTTAATGCTGGTTCTGATAGAAAGGTGTCAGAATACACAGTGCAGGATGGGTCAGGGCTGTTTTGACAGCAAAAGGGGACCAACACTATATTAGGCAGGTGGTCATAATGTTACGCCTGGTCGATGTAAACTTTAGTGCTTCTACACAGTCCATGTCTAGCTAAAAATCTACCATATTAGCCATATTAATTCGTCTCCTAGTCCTGAATTTAACCTCATACATAAGCACAAGAGTGCCGGTTGTTCTCCTTCCTTTCACAAGTCTAGTTTTAAAGCACAAGTTTATCCACCCATCCGAGTCCGAGTGCTACTTCAGCTCCGCAACCACTCCTGAGAACTGTATATGATCTAAACAGGTCACGCTCTACACAGTCTGATTGGTTCCAGACATTTGTGTGTGTTGTATGCAGTGTGTATGTGTGTGTGTGTGTGCTTT
>JAUCMX010000029.1:13626247-13663458 GCA_033459395.1 Hemibagrus guttatus | reverse complement strand
TATATATATATATTTAATAATAAGTAAAGTAATATATATATATATATATTTAATAATAAGTAAAGTAATATATATATATATTTACTTAACAGTTATATTGAGTAAACATACATACAGTAAGAGGTATAGTGATGAAATACCACAGATAGTGTGGAATTAACACATTATACAGGATTATATCACTCTTTTTAATGTTTAGTTCTCAGATTTTCTTTCCTTTAACTAGAAATTAGCCCTAAAAGCTACATATTTCCTATTTATATTATCTGAATTAACAATAAAGTGTTAAAATCACACTTTAGTCCATGTTGCTGATGTTTAATTCGACACACACTCACACACTCACAGGGGTGTGCGGGAAAGGAAAGAATTGGAAATACTCACCTATATATTATATATTTGACACCTCAGGCCACGGAATTATCCACATGCGCGGAGTTTTATCGAGAAAATCCGTGAAAAAGGTTTTTTTTTATTTTATTTTAGTTTTATTCACCAACACAAGGAGCGAGAGGAAAGATGGAGAAGAACCGTTAGATCTGCTCTGAGGCGCGCACTCCTCTCTCTCTCTCTCTCTCTCTCTCTCCCACACACACACACACACACACAGAGAGAGAGAGAGAGAGAGAGAGAGAGAGAGAGAGAGAGAATGAATCTAGCGTAGGAGACCCTGGCTAACTACGTAAACAGTATTAAGCTAACGCTAGTAAAGTCGACATTTTCTAGTTTTTCTATCATTTTTATTCTATTCATTGTTCCTCAAATGACTTCATTCAAAACTCTAAATCACCACCAGGAGGCATACACACATATTTGTTTCAAATTGTGGTCATTAACGTCCAGTTTACGGTATAATTTACGCCCTTTGTGCTTAATTAAACACCCATTAGGTTAGTGATGAAAATTCTGGCTCTTGCAAAAGTGAGTCAAGATTGTTTGAGTCATTTCAGTTCCCAAACTTATCAGAATAATGACCTCTTCTGCAAAGTCTTTTTTTCTCTCTCTCTCTCTCTCTCTCTCTCTCTCTCTCTCTCTCTCTCTCTCTCTTTTTTTCCAAAAAAGCTTATTAAAAAGCTGTACTTTTTAATAAAAAAAACAGCAGCCATACTTTGCGGTTCATAAACGCGGGTCGACTCTTTAGGTTCACCAAAAGAGTCGACTCGCGTATATGAGCTGCATTTAAAAATTTTTTTTTACGTTATTACTTTATTTTCCGTGATGTAAAATTATTACGTTACCCTTATAACATTACTATAACATTACTTTAGTGTTTCTGCCCATACTTTGCTGAGATTCGACTCCTAAGTCCGTCTTAAAAAAGCCGGATCGACGAGTCGACTCTTTTGTGAACGACTCATCACTGCACCAATGAATCTAAAAATGTTTTTCTTTATATAAACTGATGACTTTAAGGCTGTGTTTTAAACACGTGGTTTTAGAGTTAACTGTAACAAAAACAAAAATTGCAGCCATTATCAGAGTACCAGGCTGAGCTTCCTGTTCAGTATCTGATAATATTTTGTTCTCACATTTGTATGAGCATGTAAATTTACTCTCAAAGATACTGTTGTTAATATGTGTTCACATATCTACCTTAAATGAAAAATGTAGGCCTTTTAAGGAAAGCATTTGTGAATTTTGACTCTTTTTAGTGAATCGGTTCTTATTGGTGAACTGAGCCGACTCCCAGATCTGCCATTTCTTTATTTCCAAACCGGACAGTTTGCTATGTCCTCACATCTGAGTGCTAAAATTGTTTCATAAAACTTTGATCTAAATTTTATTAAGCAAAATAGCACAACATTCTTGCTCATATATGAGAGTCGACTCCCACGAGCCGATTCAAAGGGCTCGTTAACAAACGACAATTTTTACACCCCAGTAAATATTTTTTTTTTGTTCTTAATAATTCTATCTCTATATACTTCTATTTGTTTTGACATGTTCCTGTCAAAACATTCTTTAAGAGGTATTTTCTAACAATTCTGATGCCTGAGATATGACTCATGACTCATTAGGCATCGCGACACACCCTTTTACCAGCTAAATTATGTTTTTCCCCGCATATAAAAGTTCAAGCTCTATGAAAACTGGTTATGGTGACATTTTATATTTATTATGTAAATTTATATTTAAAAAAATATATATATCTAAAAATGCTAATGTGAAGCTTTTATTTAAGCTCTTTTTCTTCCAATTAGAAAAAAACCCCGATTCAAACATGCAATTTAAATATAACAAGGAAGCGGATCAGTTTAGCACGCATGTATTTCAAAGTAAACAGTTAACATTATCTTTTATTTTATTAAAATAGTACTATTTAACACAACAGGAGGCAACGTGCATGAAGAGCTGACTGTAACAAACATACGCAGAAGAAGAAAAGAAATCGCGCGATACTAGCCAGGCTGAATCCCAAATCGCACCTTTTTATACACAGAGTGCACTACTTTGAGTGTCGGGCGCCATGTTTAACTCTGTAAACGTAGTGCTTAGAGGTAGGGAGTACGACTGGATTTGTAATACGGCTCTTGAACCAGACGCACAGCTGAGGCTATTTAAAGGGCTCTTTCACTGTCAACAACGCTTGCTATTTCCTCAAACACTGAGGTAAATTTTTTTGCGCAAAAGTCGCCGTAACCTGAAGAAAATCCTTCGGGAAATGCGTTGGAAATGTTGAGGTTGTTACTTTCGTGTTAGAGTGTTTGTGTAGTGGATAAATCCTAGCTCCGTGCTACAATGTCAGCTAACTAGCTAACCTTGCTAGCTAGCCTCGGCTATCCACCTGTACAGCTGACTTTACACTAGCACACTCCAAGCTTAAGTGTTTGGGGTTTTTTTTAACTAGAAAAACGTTGTATGTTTTTATAAATAAGGCATTTACGATTAAATTGTGTGTTTTTGTCACGCATGTTGGTGTTTGTTTGGTGTTTTAGCACCTGCTGGCTAACTGTCAGAAACGGGCCTGGGCTAAAAAATAAAATAAATAAATAAAAAGAATAAAAAAAAAATGCATTTGTGAAGACGTTTGCATGGATAATGAACGGAGAATTTGTTTATTTTTTTTTTTTTGCTTTTTTACGCTTTTAAATGAGGGATATGATTTAAGTCTAAAATTATTTTAAAGTTTTTTTTAATGCATAATTATAATTTTTTTGCAACATATCTCACTATTATTATTATTATTATTATTATTATTAAAAAAAAATCGACAATGGTATCGAATCAATTCTAACAGCGTTTAAACCCTGTTTAAATATAAGAGTCACGTGATTACGTCTGGCGACGTTCATTGGCTGAATCACCATTCTCAATTTCTGTTCTCTGTTTAATGTGTCTCCTCTTTATTGTGTGTGTGTGCGTTTTCATCTTGTTGTTGTTGTTGTTTATCACACACAGGAAGGAAACGCAGGCCATCATGGCGGGTGTCGGGGCGAGCGCCTCTGCGAACCCCACGTGCAAGATTATGACCTTTCACCCCACCATGGAGGAGTTTCACGATTTTAATAAGTATCTGGTGTACATGGAGTCTCAGGGAGCGCACCGTGCCGGTCTGGCTAAGGTACGTCGCACAAAATAAGTGCAGTGTGCTGGATCAAGTGCTGTTCTGTTCTCTGAGCTGCAAGCGGAAATGAAACCAAACTTTGCAGTAACGTGGTCCTTGCTTTCACGTTCCACCGTATTGCACTGGACAGGATCATTGATTTGTGTTCTCGCAGGTGATACCGCCGAAGTGCTGGAAGCCGAGACGCACCTACGATGACATCGATGACCTGGTCATCCAGGCGCCCATTCAGCAGATGGTGGCTGGTCAGTCTGGGCTCTTCACTCAGTACAACATCCAGAAGAAGCCGCTCAGCGTGCAGGAGTTCCGCAGACTGGCCAATAGTGACAAGTGAGACATACACACACACTCTATTCATAAGCTCTTAAACCCATTAATTCCACCACATCATCTAGTATTTCCTTTCAAGCTTCATCAGACGTAATTCAAGGATTTTTTACGACACAAGGAAATGTAATACTGATTATAGAAATAAAATCCAATCTAGAGAGCAAGCTAGAGTGAATTCTAAAGAAACAGAGTTTCAGCTACATTTTAATTTCAGTCCAGGGTTTATAACCTTTCGAAACTTGTGACGTTTATGGTGGAATCGTTTCTTGCTAAGCCTTACTCCACACTCATGAGGTCAGCGTTTGATCTCCTCTTGCTGTGTGCAGGTATTGCACTCCCCGCTATCTGAACTACGAGGACCTGGAGAGGAAGTACTGGAAGAACCTGACGTTTGTCCCGCCCATATACGGCGCGGACGTGAGCGGGACGCTGTACGACGAGGTCGGTACAAAAATCCAGCTGTTTAGCGTGACGATAGTGTGGTTTATTCAGCTTCAGGGGGTTTTCTGTGCAGTCTGCAAAATAAACAAGCATTAAAAGTTTCCTTATTCAGTGATTAATGACTTTTTACAGAGTGAGCTCACGGTCACGTTTCTCGTATGTGTGTGTGATGTCTAGGACGTTGAGGAGTGGAACATCGGGCACCTGAACTCCATCCTGGATGTGATTGAGGAGGACTGCGGCGTCTCCATCCAAGGAGTCAACACCCCTTACTTGTACTTCGGCATGTGGAAGACCAGCTTCTCCTGGCACACCGAGGACATGGACCTCTACAGCATCAACTACCTGCATTTCGGAGAACCCAAGTCCTGGTGTGTGGAGTCTGATCTCATGCTACTTGTTAACTGACTCGAGGAACGGGGTGAGGCTAGTTGTATGTCTTTTGCGTGATCGGATTCGTTTTCAATCTTTCAGGTACGCCATTCCTCCGGAGCACGGGAAGCGACTGGAGCGGTTAGCCACAGGTACACAACAAACACCTCACTGTAACCATGGCAACCCTCATCACTTCTCGTTGGTATCAGCTAACATCTGTCCCATATTTCTGTCTAGATTAGACTTATTATCATTATAGAGGATGATTCTTGTCTTAAAGTGTCACATCACTTCGTTAATTTTTAGTTATAATCCAGCACTGGGAATAGAAGACTCGCATTTGGCTAGCGCGCTGTCATTTGTAGCCTTGCTTGGGAGAAAAAGAAAGGCACTAATAAAGCAGTAGCCACATCCTTCGATAAACTCACGATCGTGAGGGTCCAGATCCGTTCTTGACGAACCTTTGAGGGACGTTCCTCTTTTCCAAGCCTTCTTCATCTCCTCTGATACAAAATAAACATTAACAATCTGTTCTCAGCTAAACACACCCGGTCCAGCTTGCATCAGCGCAGCAATTTCAACCTACTTAAAGGAATAAACCTTAGGAGTGAAAC
The DNA here is from genome assembly GCA_033459395.1 of Hemibagrus guttatus. NCBI lineage: Eukaryota > Metazoa > Chordata > Actinopteri > Siluriformes > Bagridae > Hemibagrus > Hemibagrus guttatus. The sequence continues at coordinate 13,658,133 of JAUCMX010000029.1, read as the reverse complement.
TCCTAAAGCTCCTGAGATACACAAACAGTTCCTGTGAAAGGAAATAATGGGAAATCTTTTTTGCATCATGGTTTTGATCATCACAGAATTTGAGTAGCTCAGGAACATTACTGTATTGTTAGGACAGTGACCCCTGGTGCTGAAATCTGGAATTATCTCAGGACACAATCTCATGGTGGTTTATGGTTGTATGTCTTATTATTATTATTTTTTAATTAATTAATTCATTCATTCATTTTTAATTTTACAGGTTTTTTCCCTAACAGCTTTAAGAGTTGTGAAGCGTTTCTCCGACACAAGATGACCCTCATATCGCCTTCGGTGCTGAAGAAATACAGCATCCCATTTGATAAGGTAACGACTAAGGTGTTAAAGGAAACAATCAGTAATAGAAGTTGATGCTTTGTGAATGTAAGTCTACTGATCTGTTTTCCCTAAATCAGTTGCGTAATGTTGCTTTGTGCATGTGTGTGTGTGTGCATATAAATAATCAGATAACACAAGAAGCCGGAGAGTTCATGATCACGTTTCCGTACGGCTACCACGCCGGCTTCAACCACGGCTTCAACTGCGCCGAGTCCACCAACTTTGCCAGTCTGCGCTGGATCGACTACGGCAAACTTGCCACTCAGGTACGTTAGACGTTCTCTACGTTTCAGATACACTGTGTTGCCAAAAGTTTTGGGACGTCTGCCTATACGTGCACATGAATGTAATATGGAGTTGGCCCGTCCTTTGCAGCTATAACAGCTTCAACTCTTCTGAGAAGGCTTTCCACAAGGTTTATGGGAATTTTTGACCGTTGCTCTAGAAGCGCATTTGTGAGGTCAGGCACTGATGTTGGACGAGAAGACCTGGCTCGCAGTCTCCGCTCTAAATCATCCCAAAGGTGTTCTATGGGGTTGAGGTCAGGCCAGTCATCAACTCGCTCATCCATGTCTTTATGGACCTTGCTTTGCGCACTGGTGTGCAGTCATGTTGGAACAGGAAGAGGCCATCCCATGCTGTACAAGCCCCTGTGAATGAGCGGTTGCTATAGAAACATATTAGAACGAGCGCAGTGATATAAACCTGCGATTCTACTAGTGAGTGAATTTATTTCAACTTCTGTGTTTCTTTTCCTCAGTGCACATGCAGTAAGGACATGGTGAAGATCTCTATGGACCCCTTTGTGAGACGTTTCCAACCAGATCGTTATCAGGCATGGACGCAAGGCAAAGACTCCTGCTCCATTGACCACACTCTGGCCACGCCCAGCTCCACGCCTGAGCTCCAGACGTGGCTCCAGAGACGCCGCAGAGCCAAAACCAACAAACGGTACCGTTTGGGTTTAATCTGCTTTAGTTGTTAATTAGCTGAATATCACACTAAAAAATTTGTTTTTACGTTTTGTCTGTCGTTCGTCAGAGCGAGCTATCCTTGCACCCGCTCCAAACGACTGAAAACTGTGCAGCAGCAGCAGCAAGTCGTCGTGGAAACCGCAGCTACCAGGATAAGTGAACAGGGGGAGGAAGCGAAAGAGGAGGAAGAACACAAACCCCACAATGCATTGCGCCTCTCAGGTTATACACATGATGCTTTAATGCAGTTTATATTCTGCTATATGTTTTGTTTTACAGAATAATTTGACTTATTTACAACTAAACCCCTCCCTTGGTGTTGGTCCTGCAGGAACCACTAGTTTGTGCCAACAGGTTTGTTTCGTCAAGGTTACACGAGTCAAGAGCAATTTATTGGTCCAGTCGTCTAAAAGATTCCCGCCGCAAGCCCCGCCCCCTGATCCACAAGAAGCCTTCGACAAAACTGAGCCCCTAAACTCAGCTGCTCAAGCTCCTGGTTCAGGTGTAGATGACACGCTGGACTCTGAGCAAACTTCTGAACGTTCCTGCGTTGCCAAATCCTCAAGCAGCAAATCACCGTCTGAAAATCAACTCCACTGTCAAGGTGCAGGTCATGAGGAAACTTCTTCTGCTGTAAATCCCTCGAGTACAGCAGTCACTACTGAATTCTGTGAACCCGCCGAACATTCAGGAACTCCTTCGTCCGACATGCCTTTCCTCACACCAGAGGTCACGGAGGATCCCGAGGGAAGAAAATCTCCAAATCTGTCATCTGAAATGCCGTTCCTGACCCTTGCCATCCAGTCCAGCGATAATAACACACTACTGAATCCTAACCAAGTGGGAAAATCCACCTCGCCTCAGAAAGCACCGTGTCCGGATTGGTGCTTAAATCCATTCCAAGAAGACGTCGGCCAATCGCACGGCTCCGATCCAGAAAATAACGAGGAAAAGAAAGATGGAGGTGGAGACGGATGTCCGTCTATCAACCTGATCTCACATCGACCTAAAACCAATACTGAACTTTTTGCATGTAGCTCAGTGAAGGATTCTCCGTTATCAGCCTACACTAACACGCTTTCCAGTGAGACTCCCTCCACGTCTTACGACCCGATCCGTCCGAGCAAGCCCTCACCTCCTCTCGACGAATCGGTCTTCACGTCTTCTGCGCTACCAAACCTCTTTGAGGAATCCTCCACCATCTGGAAGAACGTGAGCTATCAAAATGCTGAAGTTACCGAGCTAGTGCCTTACGCCATGTGGGCGGAGCCTCTGTGCCAGCAGGTGAAGTGCCCCGATTCTTCAGACTTTCCGGAGAAGAGCCTGACCTTTACGGATCTGGAACCCAGCGTGGTTCATCATCCTGGTGCCGAGCACCTCGGTTCTCCGGACAGGCCTCAGAGGTCAGACAGCAGCAGTGAGTCCAGTGAGGAGAGCTCCATGAGCGAGTCGGAGTATGGAGATTCGGGCGTGGAGCCGGGAGAAATCCACACTGTGAGTACGCAGACTTTAACCTTGACCCGAACTGACTGTGTTTTAATCGTGTGAAATAATTTTCTTCCGCTCTTTCAGTACACCGTGCCCGCGGTGAAGAGAAAGACGGGCAAAAGTTGGCGCCACCCTTTGAGGAAACCGACAGCGAGGGCGGTTCCAAGCGCTGTGAAGCAGCAAGCCAACAGTGATGATGGTCAGACAAAGAGCATGTACAATATATTTTCCAATATATAATACACACTTTGAGTACTTCGTATAGCCACATGTATTGTACCCGCACTGGAGACTCATTCTGTATGAGCTCAGTGAACGTTTCCTTAAGGAATTCCTTAACCTGTCAACAATTACACACACATTTTATTGCTCATGCACCAGTTATAGAATGTGTATGTTGTTGCTATAGAAACAATAACAGGTTACAACAAAGGGAGTGAATATTTCAAGCTGACCAATCAGAATCAAGAATTGCTGTGGCGTAAAAGTAACGCACCACTGTGCCACTTATTGTGATAGTTACTCTAACACCCACAGCTTTTTAAAAATTTGTGTATCAGAACCCATGGAGGAGTGCAGCGCGGAGGAAGAACTGCAGGAGGCCGACGCCTGGGCGAGACCCCTGGTCCATCTCTGGCACAGCAGGAAGTCTCACTTCCCCATGGAGAGAGAGTACAACAGCACAGTGGCCAAGATGGCGCCGCACTGCGCCGTGTGCACACTGTTCATGCCTTACTATCAGGTAACCCGCATTCTGAAATATTCAGATCCTCTTATATTACAGCAAAACGTGCTAGATGCTAGGAACACGGAGACATGAGCAATCAGCTGTTCAGAAGCGAGAGACAGGGTCCAGGCACCTCAGAGTACACCACTGTCTACTACAGTGGATATAAATGATTTAACATCTGATACACAGAGATTACATTTTGCTGTCATAAAGATTCACGACGACACGAACGTTTCTCACCAGCCTGAAGAGACGAAAGACGAAAGCAATCCCGAGGTCACCATGGCGGGTGGGGAGACGACACCGAGGTCGCGACCTCTGATTCCTGATATATGCTTCGCCTACTGTGAGGGCTCGTGTCCCCCCAACACACTCCTGGAAGAAGATGGATCCAGTCCTCTAGTGTCCTGTAAACGCTGCTGCGTTCAGGTTCACGCCAGTACGTAACCCAAAACACACACAAGCTCTACAGTACTGCACATGCAGGTCTGGTTTTAATTCATTTCTTGATCTTCTACTTGTCTAGGTTGCTATGGCGTCGCTGCTCAGGATGTCACCCAGGAGTGGACGTGTGACCGCTGTTCCTGTGGAGATCTAACTGCTGTATGTGATCACCTGAACAGTTTCAGTAGACTAGAACAGGATTAGTAATAAATAATAATAATAATAATAATACAGTGTGTTTGTGTGTAACAGGAATGCTGTTTATGCAACCTGAGGGGCGGGGCCTTGAAACGAACAACAGACGACCGGTGAGAGCATTTTCAAACACACAGATCTTTTCTGCCCTTACCCTGGTGACGTGTAAAGGGCTGTGTGTAATGTAGGTGTGTGATGTGTTCAGGTGGGCGCATGTGATGTGTGCTGTGGGTCTTCCTGAGGTCAAATTCACTGACATAGTGAAGAGGAGCCCCATCGACATCAGCGCTGTCCCTGCACAGAGATACAAACTGGTACACATACTACACGCTCTTACACACTTCGAGTAGGTTTAATTTCCCTAGGTATTCATTTCAGGAAACACTCTGCACCGCTGATATGTATTCAATGGAGTGCACAAGTTTGTCCCCCATGTACTGTATGTAACATAAGAACATTTGGGACACTTTACTGAATTGTTGGTATAAGTAGCATTTCATCAGCTCTCATTTATCACGTTTTAGTATCAAGTTCTGCGTAAATGTTTGTATGCGTATGTTGATCACTCCGAGTCCCTGATATAGCTCATTTGCATGTAGTCACGCCCACAAAACTCCATAAAAGGTCAAGTGCACAGACAACGCAGAGCGTTCGACAAAACGAACAATTAGGGTAAAGGGTGAAAGCAGCGGCTGTTATTATGACTCATTTAAAATAATTAAAATGTCATATTTATGAATTAACTGTCTCTCTTTGTCTGTAGAAGTGTATATATTGCCATAAACGGATGAAGAAGTTAGCAGGCGCGTGTATCCAGTGCTCCTGCGGCCGCTGTCCCACCTCCTTCCATGTCACGTGCGCTCACGCCGCCGGCGTCACCATGGAGCCTGACGATTGGCCTTACGTGGTGTTCATCATCTGCCACAGGCACCAATCACGGAGCTCCAACACTGTGAGTACTTCGGTCACACATCCCCTCATAGGTAAAGCCCCGCCCATAATGCCACCTCCACCAATCATCACTCTGAGCTCATGTTTCCGAGGAGATTTCTCCTCTGCTCGTCGTCTACATTAAAATATCTCTACATTTTTCCTTAAAGAAGTCGAAGGTGAGCCGAACAGAGCTGGCTCTGGGCCAAACTGTGATCGCCAAGCACAAGAACCTGCGCTACTACAGCTGCCGCGTTGCTAGCGTCACGGCACAGACCTTCTACGAGGTCATGTTCGACGATGGATCCTTCAGCAACGACACCTTCCCTGAAGATATCGTGGTGAGTGTGTGTGTGCGCGCGCTGGCTACAATGGTTAGTGTTGTGTAATATTCTAACGCTTCTCCGTATCCATACAGAGCAGAGACTGCGTTCAGCTCGGGCCTCCGGAGGTCGGCGAGGTCGTACAGGTCAAGTGGCCTGATGGGCTTTTTTATGGTGCTAAATACCTGGGCTCTAACACTACATACATGTATCAGGTACGTACACACACACACACACACACATATATATATATAGTGCCAAAAACACATGTGCTCTCACAAGTAAAGCCTACAAGGCTCACTTTATACTCACACGTGTGAAAACGTGACCTCGTGGTCAGGTTTAGTGTACTGATCGTCTGACCAATCAGAATCCAGTGTCAGCAGCATGGTATTATAAACACTATTATTGTACAAGACAGCCATGTTGTTTTTATCTGGGGTTTGTTTTTGTGTGTAAGGTGGAGTTTGAGGACGGTTCTCAGGTGCTGGCTAAGAGAGAGGACATTTACACTCTGGATGAGGACCTGCCCAAAAAGGTCAAAGGTCGTCTCGTAAGTAACTCTAACTGGACACTGTAGGGTTATGGGACGTGGCTATCTTGGACAACTAGAATTATTTTTCTGTGCTGTTTAGTATTATTCCATCACCTAGGCTCCGCCTCCCTATGATTAAAGGTGGAGTCGTGGCAGAATATGATCCTGTATGTGAATATAGACTTCACAGAAATAAAGTCAGCCAATCAAATCAAGCTGCAAGTGTTGACTTGTCTATATGTACACTGATCAGCCACAACATTATGACCACTGCCAAGTGAAGTGAATAAGACTGATGATCTATTAGTGGGTGGGATATATTAGGCAGCAAGTGAACATTTTGTCCTCAAAGTTGATGTGTTAGAAGCAGGAAAAATGGACAAGCGTAAGGATTTGAGCGAGTTTGACCAAAAGGGACGAATTGTGATGGCTAGACCACTGGATCAGAACATCTCCAAAACTGCAGCTCTTGTGGGGTGTGGTCAGTATCTATCAAAAGTATCCTTTAAGCCTACAGAGGCCTCACCTCACAACTTAGAGGATTTAAAGTATCTGCTGCTAACATCTTGGTACCAGATCCCACAGCACACCTTCAGGGATCTAGTAGAGTCCATGCCTCGACAGGTCAGGGCTGTTTTGGCAGAAAAAAGGGGGACCAACACAATATTAGGCAGGTGGTCATAATGTTATGGCTGATCGGTGTATCTTATTTAATATTATATTTAATCCATTTCTCTCTCTCTCCCTCTCTCTCTCTCCTTCTTCATCCGTAGGGTTTTCTCAGACCTCCACACACACTGTAATCATTCAGTATCTCATTAATCTACATATCTATCCAACTCTATTAGTATTGGCACCCTGTCTATCAGTTGATCATTTGATTTGTGTTTTGTGTGTGTGTGTGTGTGTGCGCAGTCCACAGCCTCCAGCATGCGTTTCGAGGACGCTTTCTTCACCACGCAGGGCGAGCGTAAGAGGCAGCGCACGCCCAACTCTCGCTTCCAGAAGGACTACGTGGCCGACCCGAGCCCTCGGACCTCCAGCTGCAGCAAGACTAACTGAGAGACGAGAAAAAAAAGAAAGAACAGAGACAGCGGAGGGTGAAATCCGAAGGGTGAAAAAGTAGCTGACAAACTGTGATGAGGTTTTGTTTTTTTCCCCTCCATTCTTTCACTCAGAGTTTGTTGAGGTTTTGGAGAAAAGTTCTCCCAAGATGCAAGATTTTTTTTTTCTATCCTCCAAGCATCAAAATACGGAAACGAAGGCCGTTTTTCTCCTGTTTATGATCTCTCTCTCTTCTCCCTGATGTCCTGATGTTTTTTGCACCTTTTTATTCTCCAGGTTTGCTTGGCTTTGCACGTCGCTTTTGTAAAATCGGCTTGGGCGCTCCTTCCCTCGTTAACGCTACGCTTCACTACGTGCTGATTGTATTCTTTTCGACAAAACCTTGCTACTGATCGAAGCACATTTAGTCTCTTTAACTTCTGAGTTTTATCTTATTTATTTGGGAATCTCATCTTATTTTTAGTGGTGCTCCAATCTGTAAAGAAAATCAACCATATCTGTCTGGAAGGCTGAATTAATAATATTTGAATAAACATACATGTGAATATCCGTCATCATGATTATTTTATTTAAAAGGATTTTCACCAAAATTTGCTGTGGACGTCGTAACACACTAGCTAGCTAACTAGTCTGTGTGAAGACTTTGTAACTAGCATGAGCTAGTTTTTATTTTTTAGACCATGGGTGAAGACAGTATGCTAACGTGAACTCTTGCTCTTTAATTCACTAGGAGAATAAATAAATAAAGGCCATGGTTTTCTGAGAGGTGCCAATATTTATGGACTTGGCTCTGTGAAGATAACAGAATGCTAACTAATGCTAGTTGGGCTACATCATTAATGTTTAAAAAAAAAAAAAAAGCATAACTATGGGTTCGACCTACATGTGGTTTCATTAAAAAATGACTGACTTTTTTTCCTTTTAAATCTAATCACACAGCAATGATGTACAGTTTTTCATCACCACCTTATTTCAGACCTTTTCGTTCAGTTAAGGTGAGAGGAGGATGAAGAAAGGATGAAGGTTGGTTCTACGTTCTCCTGTTCTTTCACGACGCTGCGAGAGAAAACAGCAACAGGAAAACAAGTGCCCCCCCATCAGGCACTTTTTGTTTGTTTGATGCTTTACTGATGGTTCATGCGATTGGCATTTTGGGAGGAAATAAAAATCAACACCGGCTTTCTTATCAGCGGAGCGCTAATCAAAAATAAACAAAAAAAACAATCTCAGTAATGAAGATAACATCGTAGCACGAGTCTGAGACTAACTGCATCGTCATTTCTCAAAGAATTCACAAATGGAGCGGGGGGAATGGGGGGAGAGAGACAGGGAGAGAGAAAGCAAGAGAGTGGGAGGGAGGGGGGAATTGGAGAAATAGAGAGAGATAGTGTGAGACAGAAGGGGGAGAAAGGAGGGGGAAGAGGAGGGAGGAGGAGGAGGAGGGGGGAGGAGGAGGAGGAGGGAGGAGGAGGAGGAGGGAGGAGGAGGGGGGGGGGGAGGAGGAGGAGGGAGGAGGGAGGAGGAGGGAGGAGGGGGGAAGAGGAGGAGGAGGGGGGAAGAGGAGGAGGGAGGGGGGAAGAGGAGGAGGGAGGGGGGAAGAGGAGGAGGGAGGAGGAGGAGGGAGGAGGAGGAGGGGGGAGGAGGGAGGAGGGGGGAGGAGGGAGGGAGGAGGAGGGGGGAAGGAGTGGGAGGAAAAAAAAAAAGAAACAGAATACAAAGCCCACTCCAGTTTTTATTTCTCTCTGCAGCAGAGCCGTGTACACAACAGTAAATAAAAGAATTCTACAGATGTAAGTACCCGAGGTTTTCCTTCACCTCACAGAAAATCCTTTGACATCTGTCAGGTCGATGTTGAGCAGCAGGAAGTTCCTGAGGGGGGCCACAAGCCCGGCGGAAATGAAAGGGGTGAAGCCGTGGACAGGTTTTTGTGTGTACTGTGTGGTGTGAACAGGACTGGAAGGATATTTTATAATCTTGTGGATGAGTTTAGGTCTAAAACATCAGGCAGTAAAGTGATGCAGGCTGAACGCAGAGTCTGGAATAAACGCTGCGTGTAAAAATCTGAGCTTTCTGTTCCGACTGTTTCAATGAAGCTCGCTGTGTGTAATACCGCATGTGGACGCTGGGGGGAGACAAAGACACGCCAGATATTTTCCTCTTAATAGTCATTCATCATTTCTCCTCTCTCTCTCTCTCTCATAAAAACACACACACACTATCTACGCCGCTTCCTCTGTTTGATGAGAAACAGGTTCTCAGGGTCCCGGGCTGCTTTTCTGGCTCTTCTCTCCTCCTTGTTTTTCTTCTTCTTGCTCTTCTCCGAGCTGAACAGCACTCCCGGGTTTTTCCTCCCTCTGTACGGCGGAGTGTGAAAGAGTGCTCCATTGTTACAGGGACTTTTCCGGAAGCTTCGGGGAAAGTCCTCTTCCTCGTTCGGTTGCTGTTTCTTGTTCTTGTTTTTCCTCTTCTTGCCCTCGAAACGGGGCGCGGCCGCGCTGTAAGGTCCAGGTGTGTTCATGTTCTTCTTCTTCTTCTTCTTGGGGACGGGCGCCCCCTCGTGCCAGCGCAGGTGTGTGTTGGGTTTGGGCGTGGTCTGAGGGGTGTGTTTAGGCGTGTGGGCGATGCGTCTCTTTGGGGTGTTGGGTGTGTGTGGGACTTTAGGGAAATGTGTGTTTTTCGCTTTCTTCCGTGGAGGCTGTGGAGTCGGAGCGAATTCGGGTTCATCTAGGAGGCCGGCCTCTCGAAGCTCTGAAACACACACACACAGAATTATACACTATATGAGCATCACAGGATTATATCTGGTCATGTGACCTGCTGCTTCACTGTGCTGACCGTTAGCTTGGAGGCGAGCTCGATGCTCTCGCCGTTTGATGTCGTGCTCCGTGTCGTACGTGGAGGCGAACGGAAGCGTGGGATATGTTCCGTTGAACATCCTCCTCTCTGTGCACTCCTACACACACACACACGCACACACACACACACCATTAATCCTGATTGTAAAGTATGCACTATTGCATTTTTAAAACATTTTACTTTTAGGAATCAGGAACGTTCTTTCCAACTGTGTGTGTGTGAGAGAGAGTGTGTGTGTGTGTGTGTGTGTGTATGTCTCACATGGCCGAAGTGTCCCATCCTGGAACAGTTGTAGCAGTAGGCAGGATATCTGTGAGCATCAGGATGGAGGGATTGTAGCGGAGGACCCGGCATCGTCTAGAAGAGAAACAATCAGATGTTATAACACACACATTCACACACCACTCCATATATGGACACAGGAAGTACTTGAATCCTCTGTTTTATTAATTTATTTGTTTGTTTATTTATTCAGGTGGGAATCCGGAGTCTAGGTGACTTGTTGGTCTTTATGTGATCCTCTTTGTGTGGGTTTAGTCGCACCTTCATCCTGCCCTCATTCTATTACCCAAACACACACGCCTCCGATTATTCACTTCCCCTCGCTCGATGTGAAGAAGAGAGATTGCTTAGAACCTCTCTCTCTCCATCTTTCTTCCCCTCTCTCCCTCTCTCTTTTATACACATTCCCATTTCTTCTTTTCCATTAAGCAGATTGGAGCGAGTGATTACTGAGCCTATCAATGAAGCTCGGTAATACGCTCCTGATAACGCCGCCTTCCTTCAGAGAAAGTAGCTCAGTGTGTGTGTGTGTGTGTGTGTGTGTCCCATCTGGTCCCAGGAAGCCCAAAGGCGTTTCACGCTCCATCGCCCTCCGTAAATACGCTCCGATAAAGAGAGTAAGCCGACTGGCTTGTGTGTGTGTGTGTGTGTGTATTGCCTGCGCCTGTGTGTGATTCCATCGTATTTTAAACGTTCTCCGTCTCGTTCCCCGCATTCTCTCACTCTCATCTTTTCTTTTCTACAAGAGAGCAGAGAGACGGAGGGACGAACGGCAACACCGGTCATTATCTCCTCGACCTCTGAGCCTGCATCAACACCACGTTCTCACACCAGCTCCGGGACGCTCCGGAACCTTCCAGCCGAGCGACGGAGGGAGTGTTATGGGTTTTGAGAGAGAGAGAGAGAGATGATGGAGGGGGAGAGAGGAATGAAGGAAAGAGAGAGAGAGGGATGATGGAAAGAGGGGGGATAGGGATGGTGGAGAGAGAGAGAGAGAGAGGGAGTGAGGGATGAGGGAAAGAGAGACACAAAACTCCAGTATTTACTGGGAGAAAAAAAGAGACAGTATTTCCTTGGCAGCTCGGTACATCCACGCCTGCCACAACAAGAGGGAGGAGTCAACCAATCAGTGCTCATGAACTCTCGCACTCGTACACATAAGCGCACGCACGCACAGTCCAGTGTTAATTTCGTTAATGAAGACGATGATGATAAATATTGGTTGACGACCATTTTTTCTGTGACTGAGACGAGACGAGACTAATATTTGATGATAAAAACTAGGACGAAATTTAAGACGTTTCTTTGTTGACGAGACGAGACTGGACTAAAATGGTTTTTTTTAGGAGTATCGGACATTCATAATAAATGATCTCTTTGTATCGGCTAACGTCTTTAAAAATGGACTGGACTGGACTGGATAAGGGGCGTGTCCATCTCAGACAGTTAGCGGGTAGGCTAAATAAACTCCAACTGGCGTGGTGAGCTGCAGTGGCTTCAGCACCTGAAGCTTGAGGAAGAAAATGAAGAACTGATATATGGAAGCATTTCTGTTACAATTCCAATGAAAAAAACCCAACAACTTTGTGCACTGTGACAGAAAACGGAGAGAAGCCCTGTGGCTATAAAAATGACTAAACTAATCACTAAAACTAATGACTAACTAATACTAATGACTAAACTAATGACTAAACTAATGACAAACTAATGACTAAACTGACTAAAACTAATGACTAAACTGACTAAAACTAATGACTAACCTAATGACAAAACTAATGACAAACTAATGACTAAAACTAATGACTAAACTGACTAAAACTAATGACTAAGCTAATGACAAACTAATGACTAAACTAATGACTAAACTAATGACTAAACTGACTAAAACTAATGACTAAGCTAATGACAAAACTAATGACAAACTAATGACTAAACTGACTAAAACTAATGACTAAGCTAATGACAAACTAATGACTAAACTAATGACAAACTAATGACTAAACTAATGACTAAGCAAATGACTAAACTAATGACAAAACTAATGACAAACTAATGACTAAATTAATGACAAAACTAATGACTAAGCTAATGACAAAACTAATGACTAAGCTAATGACAAACTAATGACAAACTAATGACTAAGCTAATGACAAAACTAATGACTAAACTAATGACAAACTAATGACAAACTAATGACTAAGCTAATGACTAAACTAATGACTAAACTAATGACAAACTAATGACTAAACTAATGACAAACTAATGACTAAAACTAATGACTAAACTAATGACTAAACTGACTAAAACTAATGACTAAACTGACTAAAACTAATGACTAAGCTAATGACAAACTAATGACTAAACTAATGACAAAACTAATGACTAAGCTAATGACAAACTAATGACTAAGCTAATGACAAACTAATGACTAAGCTAATGACTAAGCTAATGACTAAGCTAATGACAAACTAATGACAAACTAATGACTAAAACTAATGACTAAACTAATGACAAACTAATGACTAAAACTAATGACTAAACTAATGACAAACTAATGACTAAACTAATGACTAAAACTAATGACTAAACTAATGACTAAACTGACTAAAACTAATGACTAAACTAATGACTAAACTGACTAAAACTAATGACCAAAACTAATGACTAAACTAATGACTAAAACTAGACTAAACTAATGACCAAAACTAATGACTAAAACTAATGACTAAACTAATGACTAAAACTAGACTAAACTAAACTAATGACTAAACTAATGACCAAAACTAATGACAAACTAATGACTAAAACTAATGACAAACTAATGACTAAACTAATGACAAACTAATGACTAAAACTAATGACTAAACTAATGACTAAACTAATGACAAACTAATGACTAAAACTAATGACTAAACTAATGACTAAAACTAATGACTAAACTAATGACAAACTAATGACTAAAACTAATGACTAAAACTAATGGCAAACTAATGACTAAACTAATGACAAACTAATGACTAAACTGACTAAAACTAATGACTAAACTAATGACTAAAACTAATGACTAAAACTAATGACAAACTAATGACTAAAACTAATGACTAAAACTAATGGCAAACTAATGACTAAACTAATGACAAACTAATGACAAACTAATGACTAAACTGACTAAAACTAATGACTAAACTAATGACTAAAACTAATGACTAAAACTAATGACAAAACTAATGACTAAACTAATGACTAAAACTAATGACAAAACTAATGACTAAACTGACTAAAACTAATGACTAAGCTAATGACAAACTAATGACTAAACTAATGACAAACTAATGACTAAGCAAATGACTAAGCTAATGACAAAACTAATGACTAAACTAATGACAAACTAATGACTAAACTAATGACAAAACTAATGACTAAGCTAATGACTAAACTAATGACAAACTAATGACAAACTAATGACTAAACTAATGACAAAACTAATGACTAAGCTAATGACTAAGCTAATGACTAAACTAATGACAAACTAATGACTAAAACTAATGACTAAACTAATGACAAACTAATGACTAAAACTAATGACTAAACTAATGACAAACTAATGACAAAACTAATGACTAAACTAATGACTAAACTGACTAAAACTAATGACCAAAACTAATGACTAAACTAATGACTAAACTGACTAAAACTAATGACCAAAACTAATGACTAAACTAATGACTAAAACTAGACTAAACTAATGACCAAAACTAATGACAAACTAATGACTAAAACTAATGACTAAACTAATGACTAAAACTAGACTAAACTAAACTAATGACTAAACTAATGACCAAAACTAATGACAAACTAATGACTAAACTAATGACTAAAACTAATGACAAACTAATGACAAACTAATGACTAAAACTAATGACTAAACTAATGACAAACTAATGACAAACTAATGACAAACTAATGACTAAAACTAATGACTAAAACTAATGACTAAACTAATGACTAAAACTAATGACAAACTAATGACAAACTAATGACTAAACTAATGACAAACTAATGACTAAAACTAATGACTAAACTAATGACAAACTAATGACAAACTAATGACTAAAACTAATGACTAAACTAATGACAAACTAATGACTAAAACTAATGACTAAAACTAATGGCAAACTAATGACTAAACTAATGACAAACTAATGACAAACTAATGACTAAACTAATGACTAAAACCAATGACTAAACTAATGACTAAACTGACTAAAACTAATGACAAAACTAATGACTAAACTAATGACTAAACTGACTAAAACTAATGACAAAACTAATGACAAAACTAATGACTAAACTAATGACTAAAACTAATGAGAGAAAGAGGGATGATAGAAAGAGAGAGACGGGATGATGGAAAGAGAGAGAGGAAATGATGGAAAGAGAGAGAGACAGAGACAGAGAAAGGGAGAGAGGGATGATGGAAAGAGAGAGAGAGGGAGAGAAGGAGAGGACACGCCTAGGGTATTTACGGTAGCTCTGCTATTCCAGAACTTCCAGTAATTTTCACTCACACTCAGGGATGAGCGATTATTAAAGCTGCGGTCTGTAACTTCCTCTGAATGACATACCTCCTTATTACAGTATTACATCCACTAGCCAGCACTTTTTATTCCTTCCATCATGGAAAATCCTGTCCTCGTTTTCTGTGTTTCGTTCGCACTCATGCTCACGGACGAGCAAGGGTTAAAGGAGCAATATGTAACTTTCTGTAGCGGTTCCTCTAATGTTGATTAAATGAATTAGATTTGCGATGAAAGAGCTGATGATCCTTCATCTACTTTTGAAAAAAAAGAAGCTGTTTATTACTTATTCGCTAACATTACATACGACACCTTTAAATAAATAAGAGATTAAAAAAACCATTAATAAATTTAAATAGTGTTATAATAATTATTTAGATGTTATAAATAAAATAGTAAATAGTAGTTATAATATAAGTTAAAGTAAATAAGATAAAAAAACTTAAAATAAATAATACATAAAAAAATGCAAAATAAAATAATAAAAATAAATAAACAATAAAAGATAACAAACATAAAAACATAATAAAATAAATCAAACATTAAAATAAATAAAACATACAATAAAAAATTCAACAAAACAAACAAAACAACTACAAATAAAAGAATACAAACATTAAAATAATAAACAAATAATATTAAATAACATAGAAATTTCAAAACAATTAAAATTAAATAAATAAATACATAACAAACAAAAACTACAACATACAAAACTAAACATAAAACAACATACACATTCAAACTACAATCTCACATACAATAAAGATTCAATAGAACATTCTGATAACAGTCACTATAATTTATTAAATAATTAATTTCACAAAAGCAATCTCATCTACATTTTCAAACAAAAAAGTTTATCTACTATAGCTAACAACATAACGACACTTTAAATAAATAAGATAAATAAAACATTAAAATAAATTTAAAAATCAGCATTTATACATCAATTAAATATAGTTATATTAATAAAACAATTCAATAGTCACGTTAAACAACACAATCTATAATTAAATAAATACATAAAAAATACTTTAATAAATGACATCACTAAAATCTTCACATAAATACACAATGTAAAAATACAAATCTTACACATCAACATAATAAAAATTCACACTAACAATCTCACAATAAAGCATTACATAACAAATTACATCAACAACAACACACACAAACACAACTACCATATACAAATACATTAAATGACACTTAACACAACTCAAATAATTAAACGAAACAAAAAAGCTCTTAAACACAATCACACTACATACAATCTAACATAATACAAACTCTACTAAACACACATACAACACATCACACATACAATCTCACATACATAAATACCATTAATACTCACATTATGAATACAATCGGCCTATATATATATTAATTTACAGAAAGTCATCTGATCACTTTCTCAGCTCAGAGCTACAGCTCACATGACATACCAACTCACAACACACACACGCACATACATGACACTCTCTCACATAAAATGCTCTGAATTCATAAAATCGCTCTACATGACAATCTAATCCCGCCACAATCTAAGGACGATACAAAGTGCGCAATCTATAACGTCTCGCTAATACCAATCTACACGGCACACACTTCACACATACACATCTCACAACAACACGAATGTAAACACATACTAATCTCACTTTTACATCCATAAACATCTCAGCTACTGAACACTCACACTACATAGCTCATCTCTATGAAATTCAACATTGACGACATCACACACATCAACACACACACACAATCTCACTTTTACTAGCTCGATCCTGCACAAAGTGAAACACACAACAACACACTCACACACCTCTCTCACACACTACACATCTCACATACACACACACACACACATCCTCACTACACTTAGCTATCAATCTCACTTTGCATAGCACATCTACGCACAAACGATTAACAACCAAGATACATACGTTTCTCATCATCACATACACACACACACACACACACAACTCTCACACACACACAATCTCACTTTTACATACACAATCTACACAATACAATTCACATACATACAATCTCACATACATACACAATCTCACAACATACACAACATCTCACACACACACACAATCTCACACACATACAATCTCACACACATACACAATCTCACACACATACACATCTCACACACATACAAATCTCACATACATACAATCTCACCTACATACACATCTCACACACATACACAATCTCACAACAACACATTTTCACACACAACAGAATCCACACACACACACACAAACTCTCACATACACACACAATCTCACACACACACACACACATCCCACACACACAGACAATCTCACATACATACACAATCTCACACACATACACAATCTCACACACACACAATCTCACAACATACAATCTCACACACATACACAATCTCACACACATACAATCTCACACACATACACAATCTCACACACATACAATCTCACATACATACAATCTCACACACATACACAATCTCACATACACACACAATCTCACACACATACACAATCTCACACACATACAATCTCACACACATACACAATCTCACATACATACACAATCTCACACACATACAATCTCACATACATACACAATCTCACATACATACAATCTCACACACATACACAATCTCACACACAACAATCACACAACACATCACACACACACACAATCTCACACACATACAATCTCACATACATACACAATCTCACAACACACACAATCTCACACACAACAAAATCTCACACACATACAAAATCTCACAACATACAATCACACACACAATCTCACATACATACACAATCTCACACACATACAATCTCACACACATACAATCTCACATACATACACAATCTCACACACATACAATCTCACACACAACAATCTCACATCAAACAATCTCACACAAACAATCTCACATACATACACAATCTCACACACATACAATCTCACACACATACAATCTCACATACATACACAATCTCACAACATACACAATCTCACACACATACAATCTCACATACATACACAATCTCACATACATACACAATCTCACACACATACACAATCTCACACACATACAATCTCACAACATACACACACAAAATCTCACATACACACACAATCTCACACACATACAATCTCACACACATACAAATCTCACAACATACAATCTCACAACATACAATCTCACAACATACAATCTCACAACATACAATCTCACAACATACAATCTCACACAAACAATCTCACATACATACACAATCTCACATACATACACAATCTCACACACATACAATCTCACATACATACACAATCTCACATACATACACAATCTCACACACATACAATCTCACATACATACACAATCTCACAACATACAATCTCACAACATACAATCTCACATACATACACAATCTCACACACATACAATCTCACACTACATACAAATCTCACATACATACAATCTCACATACACACACAATCTCACATACATACACAATCTCACACACATACAATCTCACATACACACACAATCTCACACTACATACACAATCTCACACACATACAATCTCACATACATACACAATCTCACACACATACACAATCTCACACACATACAATCTCACATACATACACAATCTCACACACATACACAATCTCACACACATACAATCTCACATACATACACAATCTCACACACATACAATCTCACATACATACACAATCTCACATACATACACAATCTCACATACATACAATCTCACATACATACACAATCTCACATACATACACAATCTCACACACATACAATCTCACATACATACACAATCTCACATACATACACAATCTCACACACATACAATCTCACATACATACAAATCTCACACACATACAATCTCACATACATACACATCTCACACACATACAATCTCACATACATACACAATCTCACACACATACAATCTCACATACATACACAATCTCACATACATACACAATCTCACACACATACAATCTCACATACATACACAATCTCACATACATACACAATCTCACACACATACAATCTCACATACATACACAATCTCACACACATACAATCTCACACATACAATCACACATACACAATCTCACACACATACAATCTCACATACATACACAATCTCACATACATACACAATCTCACACACATACAATCTCACATACATACACAATCTCACACACATACACAATCTCACATACATACACAATCTCACACACATACAATCTCACATACATACACAATCTCACAACATACAATCTCACATACATACACAATCTCACAACATACACAATCTCACAACATACAAATCTCACACACATACACAATCTCACACACATACACAATCTCACATACATACAATCTCACATACATACACAATCTCACATACACAATCTCACATACATACACAATCTCACACACATACACAATCTCACACACATACAATCTCACATACATACACAATCTCACAACATACAAATCTCACAACATACAATCTCACATACATACACAATCTCACAACATACACAATCTCACATACATACAAATCTCACAACATACACAATCTCACATACATACACAATCTCACACACATACACAATCTCACATACATACACAATCTCACACATACAATCTACATACAACAATCTCACATACATACACAATCTCACACACATACAATCTCACAACATACAATCTCACAACATACACAATCTCACACACATACAAATCTCACATACATACAATCTCACATACATACACATCTCACATACATACACAATCTCACAACATACAATCTCACATACATACACAATCTCACAACATACACAATCTCACATACATACAATCTCACATACATACACAATCTCACACACATACAATCTCACAACATACACAATCTCACATACATACACAATCTCACATACATACACAATCTCACACACATACACAATCTCACATACATACAATCTCACACACATACACAATCTCACATACATACAATCTCACATACATACACAATCTCACACACATAACAATCTCACACATACATACACAATCTCACACACATACACAATCTCACACACATACAATCTCACATACATACACAATCTCACATACACAATCTCACAACATACAATCTCACAACATACAAACTCACATACATACACAATCTCACACAACACAATCTCACACACATCAACTCACATACATACACAATCTCACATACATACACAATCTCACACACATACAAACTCACATACATACACAATCTCACACACATACACAATCTCACACACATACAATCTCACATACATACACAATCTCACACACATACAATCTCACACACATACACAATCTCACACTACATACACAATCTCACACACATACAATCTCACATACATACACAATCTCACACACATACAATCTCACACATACACAATCTCACATACATACACAATCTCACACACATACAATCTCACATACATACACAATCTCACATACATACACAATCTCACACACATACAATCTCACACACATACACAATCTCACACACATACAATCTCACACACATACACAATCTCACATACATACACAATCTCACATACATACACAATCTCACACACATACAATCTCACATACATACACAATCTCACATACATACACAATCTCACATACATACACAATCTCACATACATACACAATCTCACACACATACAATCTCACATACATACACAATCTCACATACATACACAATCTCACATACATACAATCTCACATACATACACAATCTCACATACATACACAATCTCACAACATACACAATCTCACACACATACAATCTCACATACATACACAATCTCACAACATAACAATCTCACATACACACACAATCTCACACACATACAATCTCACATACATACACAATCTCACACACATACAATCTCACATACATACACAATCTCACACACATACACAATCTCACACCATACATCTCACATACATCCACACATACATACACATCTCACATACACAATCTCACACACATACAATCTCACACACAACAATCTCACAACATACACAATCTCACACACATACACAATCTCACACACATACAATCTCACATACATACACAATCTCACATACATACACAATCTCACATACACAATCTCACACACATACAATCTCACATACATACACAATCTCACATACATACACAATCTCACATACATACACAATCTCACATACATACACAATCTCACACACATACAATCTCACATACATACACAATCTCACATACATACACAATCTCACATACATACACAATCTCACATACATACACAATCTCACACACATACAATCTCACATACATACACAATCTCACATACATACACAATCTCACACACATACAATCTCACATACATACACAATCTCACATACATACACAATCTCACACACACACACAATCTCACACACACACACACACAATCTCACATACATACACAATCTCACACACATACAATCTCACATACATACACAATCTCACACACATACAATCTCACATACACACACAATCTCACACACATACACAATCTCACATACATACACAATCTCACACACATACAATCTCACATACATACACAATCTCACACACATACAATCTCACATACACACACAATCTCACATACATACACAATCTCACACACATACAATCTCACATACATACACAATCTCACATACATACACAATCTCACACACATACAATCTCACATACATACACAATCTCACACACATACAATCTCACATACACACACAATCTCACACACATACAATCTCACATACATACACAATCTCACACACATACAATCTCACATACATACACAATCTCACATACATACACAATCTCACACACATACAATCTCACATACATACACAATCTCACATACATACACAATCTCACATACATACACAATCTCACACACACACACAATCTCACACACACACACAATCTCACATACATACACAATCTCACACACATACAATCTCACATACATACACAATCTCACACACACACACAATCTCACACACACACACAATCTCACACACACACAATCTCACACACACACAATCTCACACACACACACAATCTCACACACATACACAATCTCACACACATACAATCTCACACACACACACAATCTCACACACATACACAATCTCACACACATACAAAATCTCACACACAATCTCACATACATACACAATCTCACACACACACAATCACACATACACAATCACACATACATACACAATCTCACACACACACACAATCTCACACACACACACAATCTCACATACATACACAATCTCACACACACACACAATCTCACATACATACACAATCTCACATACATACACAATCTCACATACATACACAATCTCACACATACACAATCTCACACACACATACAATCTCACATACATACACAATCTCACACACACACACACAATCTCACATACATACACAATCTCACATACATACACAATCTCACACATACACAATCTCACACACACATACAATCTCACATACATACACAATCTCACACACACACACACACAATCTCACATACATACACAATCTCACATACATACACAATCTCACACACATACAATCTCACATACATACACAATCTCACATACACACACACAATCTCATACATACACAATCTCACGCACACACAATTGCGCACACACACAATCGCACACATACAATCTCACATACATACACAATCTCACATACATACACAATCTCTCACACACACAATCTCACACACACACACAATGTCACACACACACACAATCTCACACACACACAGTCTCACATACACACAATCTCACATACGCACACACGATCTCACACACACGATCTCTCACACACACAATCTCACACACACAGTCACATACACACAATCTCACACACAATCTCTCTCACACACAGTGTCTCACATACACACACACAATCTCTCACAAACACACACAATCTCTCACACACACAATCTCTCACAAACACACACAATCTCTCACATACACACACAATCTCTCACATACACACACAATCTCTCTCACACACAATCTCTCACAAACACACAATCTCTCACACACACACACAATCTCTCACATAAACACACACAATCTCTCACATACACACACACAATCTCTCACATACACACACAATCTCTCACATACACACACAATCTCTCTCACACACAATCTCTCACAAACACACAATCTCTCACACACACACACAATCTCTCACATAAACACACACAATCTCTCACATACACACACACAATCTCTCACATACACACACAATCTCTCACACACACAATCTCTCACAAACACACACAATCTCTCACATACACACACAATCTCTCACAAACACACACAATCTCTCACATACACACACAATCTCTCACATACACACACAATCTCTCTCACACACAATCTCTCACAAACACACACAATCTCTCACACACACAATCTCTCACATAAACACACACACACAATCTCACACACACACAATCTTGCATACAAACACAACCTCTCACACACACACACACAATCTCTCACAAACACACACAGAGCATCATTCAGTAACATATGCAAATATTCTCCCTGTGACCTCCCTCTAATCCACCGACCACACAAAGACTGTTTGTTTTAGGTGTGTGTGTACGTGTCTCTCTCCAAGTGTGTGTGTGTACGTGTCTCTCTCCAAGTGTGTGTGTGTGTGTGTGTGTGTCTCTCTCTCCAAGTATGTGTGTGTGTGTATATGTCTCTCTCCAAGTATGTGTGTGTGTCTCTCTCCAAGTGTGTGTGTGTGTGTGTGTCTCTCTCCAAGTGTGTGTGTGTGTGTACGTGTCTCTCTCCAAGTGTGTGTGTGTGTGTGTCTCTTTCCAAGTGTGTGTGTGTGTGTACGTGTCTCTCTCCAAGTGTGTGTGTGTGTGTGTGTGTGTACGTGTCTCTCTCCAAGTGTGTGTGTACGTGTCTCTCTCCAAGTGTGTGTCTGTGTGTATGTGTCTCTCTCCAAGTGTGTGTGTGTGTACGTGTCTTTCTCCAAGTGTGTGTACGTATGTGTCTCTCTCCAAGTGTGTGTGTGTGTGTGTGTGTACGTGTCTCTCTCCAAGTGTGTGTACGGGTCTCCATGTCTCTCTCCAAGTGTGTGTACGTGTCTCTCTCCAAGTGTGTGTGTGTGTGTACGTGTCTCTCTCCAAGTGTGTGGGTGTGTGTGTGTGTGTGTGTGTGTGTACGTGTCTCTCTCCAAGTGTGTGTGTGTCTCTCTCCAAGTGTGTGTGTACGGGTCTCCGTGTCTCTCTCCAAGTGTGTGTGTACGTGTCTCTCTCTCCAAGTGTGTGTGTGTGTGTGTGTCTCTCTCTCTCTCCAAGTGTGTGTGTCTCTCTCCAAGTTTGTGTGTGTGTATGTGTCTCTCTCCAAGTGTGTGTGTGTGTCTCTCTCCAAGTGTGTGTGTGTGTATACGT
The DNA here is from genome assembly GCA_033459395.1 of Hemibagrus guttatus. Lineage (NCBI taxonomy): Eukaryota > Metazoa > Chordata > Actinopteri > Siluriformes > Bagridae > Hemibagrus > Hemibagrus guttatus. Next base: position 13,633,747 of record JAUCMX010000029.1, on the reverse strand, counting down.
GTCTCTCTCCAGGTGTGTGTGTGTGTGTACGTGTCTCTCCCTCCAAGTGTGTGTGTGTGTCTCTCTCTTCAAGTGTGTGTGTGTGTGTACATGTCTCTCTCCAAGTGTGTGTTTTGTGTGTACATGTCTCTCTCCAAGTGTGTGTGTGTGTGTACATGTCTCTCTCCAAGTGTGTGTGTACGTGTCTCTCAAGTGTGTGTGTGTATACGTGTCTCTCTCCACGTGTGTGTGTGTACGTGTCTCTATCCAAGTGTGTGTGTGTAGGCGTCTCTCTCCAAGTGTGTGTGTGTGTACGCGTCTCTCTCCAAGTGTGTGTGTGTGTACGTGTCTCTCTCCAAGTGTGTGTGTGTGTACGTGTCTCTCTCCAAGTGTGTGTGTGTGTGTACATGTCTCTCTCCAAGTGTGTGTGTGTACGTGTCTCTCTCCAGGTGTGTGTGTACACGTGTCTCTCTCCAGGTGTGTGTGTATGTGTCTCTCAAGTGTGTGTGTATACGTGTCTCTCTCCAAGTGTGTGTGTGTACGTCTCTCTCCAAGTGTGTGTGTGTGTGTGTACGTGTCTCTCTCCAAGTGTGTGTGTGTACGTGTCTCTCTCCAAGTGTGTGTGTGTGTACGTGTCTCTCTCCAAGTGTGTGTGTGTGTGTGTACGTGTCTCTCTCCAAGTGTGTGTGTGTCTCTCTCCAAGTGTGTGTGTACGGGTCTCCATGTCTCTCTCCAAGTGTGTGTGTACGTGTCTCTCTCCAAGTGTGTGTGTGTTTTCTCTCTCTCCAAGTGTGTGTGTGTGTGTGTCTCTCTCTCTCCAAGTGTGTGTGTGTGTGTCTCTCTCCAAGTTTGTGTGTATACGCGTCTCTCTCCAAGTGTGTGTGTGTGTACGTGTCTCTCTCCAAGTGTGTGTGTGTACGTGTCTCTCTCCAAGTGTGTGTGTGTGTACGTGTCTCTCTCCAAGTGTGTGTGTGTACACGTGTCTCTCTCCAAGTGTGTGTGTATACGCGTCTCTCTCCAAGTGTGTATGTACGTGTCTCTCTCCAAGTGTGTGTGTGTGTGTGTACGTGTCTCTCTCCAAGTGTGTGTGTGTACGTGTCTCTCTCCAAGTGTGTGTGTGTGTGTACGTGTCTCTCTCCAAGTGTATGTGTGTACGTCTCTCTCTCCAAGTGTGTGTGTACGTGTCTCTCTCCAAATGTGTGTGTGTGTACGTCTCTCTCCAAGTGTGTGTGTGTGTACGTGTCTCTCTCCAAGTGTGTGTGTGTGTGTGTACATGTCTCCCTCCAAGTGTGTGTGTGTACGTGTCTCTCTCCAAGTGTGTTTGTGTGTGTGTGTACATGTCTCTCTCCAAGTGTGTGAGTGTGTGTGTACGTGTCTCTTTCCGAGTGTGTGTGTACGTGTCTCTTTCCAAGTGTGTGAGTGTGTGTGTGTGTACGTGTCTCTCTCCAAGTGCGTGTGTCTCTCTCCAAGTGTGTGTACGTGTCTCTCTCCAAGTGTGTGTGTGTACACGTGTCTCTCTCCAAGTGTGTGTGTGTGTGTACGTATCTCTCTCCAAGTGTGTGAGTGTGTGTGTACGTGCCTCTCTCCAAGTGTGTGTGTGTACGTGTCTCTCTCCAAGTGTGTGTGTGTGTACGTCTCTCTCCAAGTGTGTGTGTGTGTGTGTACGTGTCTCTCTCCAAGTGCGTGTGTCTCTCTCCAAGTGTGTGTACGTGTCTCTCTCCAAGTGTGAGTGTGTGTGTGTGTGTGTGTGTACGTGTCTCTCTCCAAGTGTGTGTGTACGTGTCTCTCTCCAAGTGTGTCTCTCTCCAAGTGTGTGTACGTGTCTCTCTCCAAGTGTGTGTGTGTACGTGTCTCTCTCCAAGTGTGTGTGTGTGTGTACGCGTCTCTCTCCAAGTGTGTGTGTGTACGCGTCTCTCTCCAAGTGTGTGTGTGTGTGTACGCGCGTCTCTCTCCAAGTGTGTGTGTGTGTACGCGCGTCTCTCTCCAAGTGTGTGTGTGTACGCGCGTCTCTCTCCAAGTGTGTGTGTGTACGCGCGTCTCTCTCCAAGTGTGTGTGTGTGCGTGTCTCTCTCCAAGTGTGTGTGTGTACGTGTCTCTCTCCAAGTGTGTGTGTGTGTACGTCTCTCTCCAAGTGTGTGTGTGTGTGTACATGTCTCTCTCCAAGTGTGTGTGTGTACGTGTCTCTCTCCAGGTGTGTGTGTACGTGTCTCTCAAGTGTGTGTGTGTATACATGTCTCTCTCCAAGTGTGTGCGTGTGTACGTGTCTCTCTCCAAGTGTGTGTACGTCTCTCTCTCCAAGTGTGTGTATACGTGTCTCTCTCCAAGTGTGTGTGTGTGTGTGTACGTCTCTCTCACAGTGTGTGTGTGTGTACGTGTGTCTCTCCAAGTGTGTGTGTGTGTGTACATGTCTCCCTCCAAGTGTGTGTGTGTACGTGTCTCTCTCCAAGTGTGTGTGTTTTACGTGTCTCTCTCCAAGTGTGTGTGTGTACGTGTCTCTCTCCAAGTGTGTGTGTGTACGTGTCTCTCTCCAAGTGTGTGTGTGTGTGTACGTCTCTCTCCAAGTGTGTGTGTGTGTGTACATGTCTCTCTCCAAGTGTGTGTGTGTACATGTCTCTCTCCAGGTGTGTGTACGTGTCTCTCAAGTGTGTGTGTGTGTACGTGTCTCTCTCCAAGTGTGTGTGTGTGTACGTGTCTCTCTCCAAGTGTGTGTGTGTGTACGTGTCTCTCTCCAAGTGTGTGTGTGTGTACGTGTCTCTCTCCAAGTGTGTGTGTGTGTACGTGTCTCTCTCCAAGTGTGTGTGTATACGCGTCTCTCTCCAAGTGTGTGTGTACGTATCTCTCTCCAAGTGTGTGTGTGTGTGTACGTCTCTCTCCAAGTGTGTGTGTGTGTGTACATGTCTCTCTCCAAGTGTGTGTGTGTACGTGTCTCTCTCCAGGTGTGTGTGTATGTGTCTCTCAAGTGTGTGTGTGTGTACGTGTCTCTCTCCAAGTGTGTGTGTGTGTACGTGTTTCTCTCCAAGTGTGTGTGTGTGTACGTGTCTCTCTCCAAGTGTGTGTGTGTGTACGTGTCTCTCTCCAAGTGTGTGTGTACACGTATCTCTCTCCGTGTGTGTGTGTGTGTGTGTTTTACGTGTCTCTCTCCAAGTGTGTGTGTGTATGTGTCTCTCTCCAAGTGTGTGTGTATGTATCTCTCTCCGTGTGTGTGTGTGTGTGTGTATGTGTCTCTCTCCAAGTGTGTGTGTACGTGTCTCCATGTCTCTCTCCAAGTGTGTGTGTGTACGTGTCTCTCTCCAAGTGTGTGTGTACGTGTCTCTCTCCAAGTGTGTGTGTGTGTGTGTACGTGTCTCTCTCCAAGTGTGTGTGTGTGTACGTCTCTCTCTCCAAGTGTGTGTGTGTACGTGTCTCTCTCCAAGTGTGTGTGTGTGTGTGTACGTGTCTCTCTCCAAGTGTGTGTGTGTGTACGTCTCTCTCTCCAAGTGTGTGTGTACGTGTCTCTCTCCAAGTGTGTGTGTGTGTACGTCTCTCTCCAAGTGTGTGTGTACATGTCTCTCTCCAAGTGTGTGTGTGTGTACGTCTCTCTCCAAGTGTGTGTGTGTGTACGTCTCTCTCCAAGTGTGTGTGTGTGTGTACATGTCTCCCTCCAAGTGTGTGTGTGTATGTGTCTCTCGCCAAGTGTGTTTGTGTGTGTGTGTACATGTCTCTCTCCAAGTGTGTGTGTGTGTGTACGTGTCTCTCTCCAAGTGTGTGTGTGTGTGTACGTGTCTCTCTCCAAGTGTGTGTGTGTACACGTGTCTCTCTCCAAGTGTGTGTGTATACGCGTCTCTCTCCAAGTGTGTATGTACGTGTCTCTCTCCAAGTGTGTGTGTGTGTGTGTACGTGTCTCTCTCCAAGTGTGTGTGTGTACGTGTCTCTCTCCAAGTGTGTGTGTGTGTGTACGTGTCTCTCTCCAAGTGTATGTGTGTACGTCTCTCTCTCCAAGTGTGTGTGTACGTGTCTCTCTCCAAATGTGTGTGTGTGTATGTCTCTCTCCAAGTGTGTGTGTGTGTGTACGTGTCTCTCTCCAAGTGTGTGTGTGTGTGTGTACATGTCTCCCTCCAAGTGTGTGTGTGTACGTGTCTCTCTCCAAGTGTGTTTGTGTGTGTGTGTACATGTCTCTCTCCAAGTGTGTGAGTGTGTGTGTACGTGTCTCTTTCCGAGTGTGTGTGTACGTGTCTCTTTCCAAGTGTGTGAGTGTGTGTGTGTGTACGTGTCTCTCTCCAAGTGCGTGTGTCTCTCTCCAAGTGTGTGTACGTGTCTCTCTCCAAGTGTGTGTGTGTACACGTGTCTCTCTCCAAGTGTGTGTGTGTGTGTACGTGTCTCTCTCCAAGTGTGTGAGTGTGTGTGTACGTGCCTCTTTCCAAGTGTGAGTGTGTGTGTGTGTGTGTGTACGTGTCTCTCTCCAAGTGTGTGTGTACGTGTCTCTCTCCAAGTGTGTGTCTCTCTCCAAGTGTGTGTACGTGTCTCTCTCCAAGTGTGTGTGTGTACGTGTCTCTCTCCAAGTGTGTGTGTGTGTGTACGCGTCTCTCTCCAAGTGTGTGTGTGTACGCGTCTCTCTCCAAGTGTGTGTGTGTGTGTACGCGCGTCTCTCTCCAAGTGTGTGTGTGTGTACGCGCGTCTCTCTCCAAGTGTGTGTGTGTACGCGCGTCTCTCTCCAAGTGTGTGTGTGTACGTGTCTCTCTCCAAGTGTGTGTGTGTACGTGTCTCTCTCCAAGTGTGTGTGTGTGTACGTCTCTCTCCAAGTGTGTGTGTGTGTGTACATGTCTCTCTCCAAGTGTGTGTGTGTACATGTCTCTCTCCAGGTGTGTGTGTACGTGTCTCTCAAGTGTGTGTGTGTATACATGTCTCTCTCCAAGTGTGTGCGTGTGTACGTGTCTCTCTCCAAGTGTGTGTGTGTGTACGTCTCTCTCTCCAAGTGTGTGTATACGTGTCTCTCTCCAAGTGTGTGTGTGTGTGTGTACGTCTCTCTCACAGTGTGTGTGTGTGTACGTGTCTCTCTCCAAGTGTGTGTGTGTGTGTACGTCTCTCTCCAAGTGTGTGTGTGTGTGTACATGTCTCCCTCCAAGTGTGTGTGTGTACGTGTCTCTCTCCAAGTGTGTGTGTGTACGTGTCTCTCTCCAAGTGTGTGTGTGTACGTGTCTCTCTCCAAGTGTGTGTGTGTACGTGTCTCTCTCCAAGTGTGTGTGTGTACGTGTCTCTCTCCAAGTGTGTGTGTGTGTGTACGTCTCTCTCCAAGTGTGTGTGTGTGTGTACATGTCTCTCTCCAAGTGTGTGTGTGTGTACATGTCTCTCTCCAGGTGTGTGTGTACGTGTCTCTCAAGTGTGTGTGTGTGTACGTGTCTCTCTCCAAGTGTGTGTGTGTGTACGTGTCTCTCTCCAAGTGTGTGTGTGTGTACGTGTCTCTCTCCAAGTGTGTGTGTGTGTACGTGTCTCTCTCCAAGTGTGTGTGTGTACACGTGTCTCTCTCCAAGTGTGTGTGTATACGCGTCTCTCTCCAAGTGTGTGTGTACGTATCTCTCTCCAAGTGTGTGTGTGTGTGTACGTCTCTCTCCCAAGTGTGTGTGTGTGTGTACATGTCTCTCTCCAAGTGTGTGTGTGTACGTGTCTCTCTCCAGGTGTGTGTGTATGTGTCTCTCAAGTGTGTGTGTGTGTGTACGTGTCTCTCTCCAAGTGTGTGTGTGTGTACGTGTTTCTCTCCAAGTGTGTGTGTGTGTACGTGTCTCTCTCCAAGTGTGTGTGTGTGTACGTGTCTCTCTCCAAGTGTGTGTGTACACGTATCTCTCTCCGTGTGTGTGTGTGTGTGTACGTGTCTCTCTCCAAGTGTGTGTGTGAATGTGTCTCTCTCCAAGTGTGTGTGTATGTATCTCTCTCCGTGTGTGTGTGTGTGTATGTGTCTCTCTCCAAGTGTGTGTGTGTATGTGTCTCTCTCCAAGTGTGTGTGTACGTGTCTCCATGTCTCTCTCCAAGTGTGTGTGTGTACGTGTCTCTCTCCAAGTGTGTGTGTACGTGTCTCTCTCCAAGTGTGTGTGTGTGTGTGTGTACGTGTCTCTCTCCAAGTGTGTGTGTGTGTACGTCTCTCTCTCCAAGTGTGTGTGTGTACGTGTCTCTCTCCAAGTGTGTGTGTGTGTGTGTACGTGTCTCTCTCCAAGTGTGTGTGTGTGTACGTCTCTCTCTCCAAGTGTGTGTGTACGTGTCTCTCTCCAAGTGTGTGTGTGTGTACGTCTCTCTCCAAGTGTGTGTGTACACGTATCTCTCTCCGTGTGTGTGTGTGTGTGTACGTGTCTCTCTCCAAGTGTGTGTGTGTATGTGTCTCTCTCCAAGTGTGTGTGTATGTATCTCTCTCCGTGTGTGTGTGTGTGTGTATGTGTCTCTCTCCAAGTGTGTGTGTGTATGTGTCTCTCTCCAAGTGTGTGTGTACGTGTCTCCATGTCTCTCTCCAAGTGTGTGTGTGTACGTGTCTCTCTCCAAGTGTGTGTGTACGTGTCTCTCTCCAAGTGTGTGTGTGTGTGTGTGTACGTGTCTCTCTCCAAGTGTGTGTGTACACGTATCTCTCTCCGTGTGTGTGTGTGTGTGTACGTGTCTCTCTCCAAGTGTGTGTGTGTATGTGTCTCTCTCCAAGTGTGTGTGTATGTATCTCTCTCCGTGTGTGTGTGTGTGTGTATGTGTCTCTCTCCAAGTGTGTGTGTGTATGTGTCTCTCTCCAAGTGTGTGTGTACGTGTCTCCATGTCTCTCTCCAAGTGTGTGTGTGTACGTGTCTCTCTCCAAGTGTGTGTGTACGTGTCTCTCTCCAAGTGTGTGTGTGTGTGTGTGTACGTGTCTCTCTCCAAGTGTGTGTGTGTGTACGTCTCTCTCTCCAAGTGTGTGTGTGTACGTGTCTCTCTCCAAGTGTGTGTGTGTGTGTGTACGTGTCTCTCTCCAAGTGTGTGTGTGTGTACGTCTCTCTCTCCAAGTGTGTGTGTACGTGTCTCTCTCCAAGTGTGTGTGTGTGTGTATGTGTCTCTCTCCAAGTGTGTGTGTGTGTATGTGTCTCTCTCCAAGTGTGTGTGTACGTGTCTCCATGTCTCTCTCCAAGTGTGTGTGTGTACGTGTCTCTCTCCAAGTGTGTGTGTGTATGTGTGTGTACGTGTCTCTCTCCAAGTGTGTGTGTGTGTGTGTACGTGTCTCTCTCCAAGTGTGTGTGTATGTGTCTCCATGTCTCTCTCCAAGTGTGTGTGTATGTGTCTCCATGTCTCTCTCCAAGTGTGTGTGTGTGTGTGTATGTGTCTCTCTCCAAGTGTGTGTGTGTATGTGTCTCTCTCCAAGTGTGTGTGTACGTGTCTCCATGTCTCTCTCCAAGTGAGTGTGTGTACGTGTCTCTCTCCAAGTGTGTGTGTGTATGTGTGTGTACGTGTCTCTCTCCAAGTGTGTGTGTGTGTGTACATGTCTCTCTCCAAGTGTGTGTGTGTCTCTCTCCAAGTGTGTGTGTACGGGTCTCCATGTCTCTC
>JAUCMX010000029.1:13616247-13623747 GCA_033459395.1 Hemibagrus guttatus | reverse complement strand
GAGAGAGAGGGATGAGAGAGAGAGAGAGAGAGAAACAGACTGAACAGCTTTATCTACGAGTGGTGCTCAGCGCTCTGACAAGACATCCTGCTGAGATGCTCGCCCTTGGCCAACAATCAATACACGCACACACACACACACACAGATACACACACACACAAATACATACACACACACACACACAAAAGATACACACACCTAAATGCATCTCAATACCATTAGAGGTAGAATTCTTCCTTTAATCCATTGACAAACATTTCTCATCACTCTGTCTAAACTTTTACAGTCTGAAACACTGCTCCAACATTCCACTGTATCACATCATCATCATCATCATCATCATCATCAGTACAGGAATTCCTCTGTGCAGGAGACATGTGGTGCTGTGATCTTAACACTTCACTCTCTCTCATATCCCTCTCTCTCTCCTCTCTCTCTCTCTATATTATATATATATTTCTGTCTATTTCTACCTCTCTCTCTCTCTCATCCCTCTCTCTCTCTCTTCTCTGTCTCTCTCTATTTCTTTCTCTCTCTCCTCATGTCTCTCCTCCCTGTCTTTACCTCAGTGTCCTTCACCCACTGACCTGCCGTCTGTTCACTCTTTCATTCAAAACCTTTTGTTCAAACACTCGTTCTTTCTACGCTGTTAGTCAATTTTTTTTTTTTTTTTTTCAGAAAAGCTGGTTTTAGCCCGTCTGTAAACGTAAACAGAAATAAAAGTGTATTGTTTTTTTATATTTCATACATTTTTTTCCTGCTTGATCTCACTGCTCCATTTCATACCATGCATATAAAACCTTTCCTTTTACCATAAAGCTCATGAGATCAGACGCCGCGTCAGGTGACCTCTAATACTGTGGAGAAAAACTATTTATTTAATCATTTTATTCAAAAAATAATCATTAAAAATCATAAAAAAGGAAAATAATCTAAATAAGGAAAAAGTAAATAAAAAATAAGGAAATGTGCCTTTTGGAATCGGAATATTTGTAAATAAAGTGAAAAACCAAAAAATATTAAAAATCTCAAATTTAAATCAATCTTAAAAATAATAATAATAATAATAATAATAACAACAACAATAATAATGTTGAGTGAATTACTAGTGTTAATCAAAAGTCTTTCTTTTTTGGAATTCACTTTGTATAATGCCAAGAAATTGTCCATTTTTAAAATTTATTTATTTATATATAAATTTCTCCATCTTCAGGTCTCTATAAATAGCAATCGCTTTCCGTGAAAGAATAAAAAAATTAATTCCCAACTGATAATTTATCGATTTTTTTCCCCCTGAAACAGCAATACGATTAAAAACCACTGAACTCACGAGTGTGTGTTAATCAGAATCTCGCCTCCGTGTGTATTTTTATAAAACTCTTAAGATTTTTTTTTATTTATTAGTTGAGATTAAAAACAATCAGCAGATCTCTGGGATTAAACACCCAGCTTTCGCTCGTTCTCTCTTTTGGGGGTCTGTGGCAGAGCCAGTCGAGTTTGGAGATTTGTTGGCGAACACAGGTGCAGACCACACACACACACACACGGTAAATAGACCCAGTAGCAAGGACTGCTCTGACAGAATGCCTTTTCACACCTGAGTGGGCCGAGCGCAGGGCGACAGGCCACAGCTCCCCAAAGTGTCACACACACACACACCACACACACACACGTACCTGCACTGTATTTAACTCTGAGCCCTCGAGTCTCAGATAGTTTAAAGGCCTTAAACGCCGTATGTTGAGGGTTGGTCCATTTAACTGCATTTATACATACACACACCACACACACACACCACACCACACACAGGGCAGGACCCAGAGGATCCCAGCAGATGGGTGCAGCCCAGCAGAACCGAACAGGTCCATATGAAACCATCATCCACTATTACACTCTATTATAAAGTGAGTCAGAGCCTATTATACATCATTACAGCCGAGAGGCAAGAGGAATCAAACACACACACACAGACACACAGACACACACAGACACACACAGAGAGTATGAATGAGCAAGACACCTGAAGGTCAAGGTTTAAGTAATAATATTAAAAACATTTACGTCTGATCTCAGTTCTAGTGGGAAAATAGAGTTTGGGAATAAAATTAAATAAAAAAAAAAAATCTTCAAAATAATAAGAATAAAAAAAAATCTAAATGTAATTATAACTTCTTTTAATTTCTCAATTTATGAATTTAAAATTTGAAATTATGAATTTCTTTCACCTCACATATTCTCTCTCTGAAGCAAGATAAAAAAATGTGCCGTGTTTTAATCAGAATATTTATTAAAAAAAAAAAAAGTCAGGAAAAAAATTAAAAATCAAACATTTAAATCAATTTTAAAACTTCGACTTGTTTTTCAGTAGCAGGAAAAAATGCATGAATATTTATTTTTTTGGAAACGAAGGTTAAAGATTTGTTTTTCAAAAGTTAAAATTTTTTTTTTTTCAATTCTTAAAATAAATTAACAAAACAAATTAAATATATATATTTTTAAAAAATTGTGATTCGTAAATTTCCTTCGTCTCGTTGGATTCGTCCCGTCTTCTCTCGCATGTTTAAAAACAAGAAAGAAAAAACATACATGGCTAAAATTTATTTCTATTTACTTATCCTACCTCTGTACAATAAATAATCCAGATGGAAATCAAACATTTTTACTAAAAATTGGAATTAAAATTAGAATTGTTTTTTTTTGCTACAATAATACGTCAATTGTTTGAATCTCCTTCACCTTGTGCTTTGTCTCTCGGTGCACTAGTGGCTAACCGTATGGCCTTTTCATTAGACAAGCTACCTAATTAGACTGTGTGTGTGTGTGTGTGTGTGTGTGTGTGATAGGTCGAGTGACTGCTCAGTGCTGTGCGATCCTGGCAGCCCATTTCATGCTTTATCACGTCTTTTAATTGACAAACAACCTGCTCTTTTCTCTTACACTGAGGTCTATATTCTAGCGTGTGTGTGTGTGTGTGTGTGTGTGTGTGTTGTGTGTGTGCAGATGTTCCAGCTTGCCCCTTGACGTTTGGCAGTGTGTATGTGTGACTGTCACATGCCTTCTCAGCCCCATGAATCTTTGGGGAGCGAACGCTTTCTGAGTTTGCCAATTACGCACTTTACTCAACAGCTACACACACACACACACACACACACACACACACACACACACACACACACACACACACAAATGCGCGCACGTGAGAAAGAGTCTGTGTGAGATAGTTTTGACACTGTGGGCACCTGGTCCCCATAAATGCGTGTGTGTGTGTGTGTGAGCAGGTTTTCAGTCCTTTGTGAAGACCACACATCCCCATAAATGTGACCAATAGCTGTAAGAAATAATCTAAAGATACAGCGAGAGGGTCTGAGAAGTCTCACTGTGTGTGTGTGTGTGTGTGTGTATATGTATGTGTGTGTGTGTGTGTGTGTGCGCGTGTGTGTGTGTGTGCGCGTGTGTTTGCATTACTTACTGTGAGGTGGTACTGCCTCCAGATGTCTGGACAAGCCTGTGTGTGTGGAGAGAGAGAGAGAGAGAGAGAGAGAGAGAGAGAGAGAGAGAGAGAGAGAGAGAGAGAGAGAGAGAGAGATTTATTACAACAGTTTGTGAAGGAAAAGTAAAGAAATCCAAACAGAGCTGATGTTGCACACAGGAACACTGCAGCAGACTCCTGGTATGTGTAAAACTTGGCAATAAAGCTGATTCTTTTTTTTTTTTTTATCCATTTATAGTTACACTTGAGGTGGAACTTCTTAAAAACGCCTCCTACATTATAAGAGCTGTAAACGTTCCTTCCCTCACCTGCCTGTTTTCTCTCTCTCGATGTTATTAAGACATAAAAACTGCAGCTCGTCACGTTACCACCAAAACCACAAGGCGCAAAAATCGACGTCTGAAGAGTAACTAACGGAAGCACTGACGCTGGAGAGTCATTCCAGAAATGTGAAAAATAAACATCTCCTTATGGAAAATTCCACTGAATCAATGATATTATTATCATCATCGTCATTACACTGCATCAGAGCTGCTGTTAATATGAATCAACACCTTCTGACCAACTGGAATCAACATTTCAACAGCCGTGAGTTGATGAATGAAGAATCTAGCCGTTTTTGATTCCTGAATCAAAATTCCCGAATTTTTTTTTCCCTTCTGAAAGCGAACGCTATCAGCAATCAGCCTCGCAAACGAAAGCTGGACGGGAAGAAAGACCAGGAAGTCGTTCACTAATTTAATGATTCAATGTGTCAATCTAAATTGACTCAGATGATTCAAATGATTCATCTGTAACGAATCGAATCTTTATTTATTTATTTATTTTTTTACTCCGTGTCGAATATATATATGTATGTATGCATGATTATATATTTTGTCTCGACATGTCATTACAGTCGTACCCGGTGACTGCACTGCAAACTTTAACAACAAGAGTTTACTTCATCTTGTTCTTCCTTTAATCTTCCTCATTAACTCATCCTTCTACCTAAAGTCTCTCTCAGCGGGCCTGTTGTCAGGAGGTGACGAGGAGGCTTCTCTGTGTGTGTGTGTGTGTGTGTGTGAGAGAGTTACACTCACGGCCTGTGAAGCGTCTCACTTAATGAGGAAAAGAACAACCAAGGGAAGGCCCCACACACACACACACACACACACACACACACACACACACACAAACACACACACAAACACAAGCAACTGACTATCACTATCACAATCTGAGTCGATCACACAGCACATAACCCTTTGTTTCAGTTCTTAAGTGTAATCCTGTAAGGTGTAACGTGTGTGTGTGTGTGTGTGTGTGTGTGTGTGTGAGACTCACGTCGGCGAAGTGGCCCGTCATGGCGCAGCGATGGCAGCGTTTGTGCCAGTACGCTCTCTCCAGACAGTTGTCATACAGGTGACCTGGAAGAGCGCAGTTGGAGCAGTAACGGCTCGGGCAGGTCTTCATAAAATGGCCCTGAAGACCACACAGCAAACAACACGGTGCCTTCTACACACACACACACACACACACACACACACACACACGGAGCATTTTACATCATATGTATGTGAGTTTGTGCTGCATGACTACATCCTCCACCGTCACATCAAGACCAGGTCCCCATATACCAGGTTTAAAACTGATGGACGTGCAACGTTATTTTATCTCTTTAATTATTGTGCACCTGCAAAGAACCAAATTTATGTTTATCTCAGTAACTAAAATTTTTGTTTATCCTAAGAACCAAATTTTTTTTATCTCGAGAACCAAATTTTTTTTTGTTTATCCCCAAGGACAAAGTTTTTGTTTTGTTTATCTCGAGAACAAACATTTTGTGTATCTCAAAAACTAAATTTTTTGTTTATCTCAAAAACTAAATTTTTTTGTTTATCTCAAAAACTAAAATTTTTGTGTGTGCATCTCAAGGACTAAAATTTTTGTTTATCTCAAAAACTAAATGTTTTGTTTATCTCAAAAACTAAAATTTTTGTTTATCTCAAAAACTAAATGTTTTGTTTATCTCAATAACTAAAATTTTTGTTTATCCTAAGAACCAAATTTTTGTTTATTTCGAGAACCAAATTTTTTGTTTTGTTTATCTCAAAAACTAATTAAAAAATTGTGTATCTCAAAACTAAAATTTTTGTTTATCCTAAGGACCAAATTTTTGTTCATCTCGAGAACCAAATTTTTTTTTTGTTTATCCCAAGGACAAAAGTTTTTGTTTTGTTTATCTCGAGAACAAAATTTTTTGTTTATCTCAAAAAGTAAAATTTTTGTTTATCTCAAAAACCAAATTTTTGTTTCTCTCAAAATTAAATTTTGTTATTTAGCTCAAGAACCAGATTTTTTGTTTATCCTAAGGACCAAAATTTTTGTTTATCTCGAGAACCAAATTTTTTTTGTTTATCCCAAGGACAAAGTTTTTGTTTTGTTTATCTCAAAAGCTAAAATTTTTGTTTATCCTAAGGACCAAATTTTTGTTTATCTCAAGAACCAAATTTTTTTTGTTTATCCCAAGGACAAAGTTTTTGTTTTGTTTATCTCGAGAACAAAATTTTTTGTTTATCTCAAAAACTAAAATTTTTGTTTATCCTAAGGGACCAAATTTTTGTTTATCTCAAGAACCAATTTTTTTTTGTTTATCCCAAGGACAAAGTTTTTGTTTTGTTTATCTCAAGAACAAAATTTTTTGTTTATCACAAAAAGTAAAATTGTTTATCCTAAGGACCAAATTTTTGTTTATCTCAAGAACCAATTTTTTTTTGTTTATCCCAAGGACAAAGTTTTTGTTTTGTTTATCTCAAAAACTAAAATTATTGTTTATCCTAAGGACCAAATTTTTGTTTATCTCAAGAACCAATTTTTTTTTGTTTATCCCAAGGACAAAGTTTTTGTTTTGTTTATCTCGAGAACAAAATTTTTTGTTTATCTCAAAAAGTAAAATCTTTGTTTATCTCAAGGACTAAAATTTTTGTTTATCTCAAAAATTAAATTTTGTTGTTTAGCTCAAGAACCAGATTTTTTGTTTATCCTAAGGACCAAATTTTTGTTCATCTCAAAGACCACTTTTTTGTTTATCTCAAGAACAAAATTTTTTGTTTTTCTCAAAAAACAATTTTTTGGGTTTTTTTTTAAAAATTTTTTTTCTCTTAAAAAAAGAAAAATATTTAAAACATGAATTAAATAATATTTAAATAAAAAGAAATTCAAATAATAAAAAAAATCTATTTTTTTATTATTATTTTGTAGACGAACAGGTAATGTAAAGAACAGTACTGCCGCGTCGTCCTGTGACATCCTGTTACAGCCTTAATTACAGAGCAGAGGTCAGCCGTGGTCAGTGAGGGATTGTGGGTAATGTAGTCCCTTTGGGGAGTTGGGCAGTTTTTGGAGAGGTGGCCGAGCTTGTTGCAGCTGCGGCAGGTGACCGTCTTCTCAGTGTAGTACGATTAGAGACGCGCCTCGAGCCAACGCCTCTGTTGAAGATCTGAGCCTGCACACACACACACACACCCCACACACACCAACCAGTGTTTTATGTTGTGTCAGGTGAATATTACTACAGACACTTTCATAGAGCATAGAGAATAGTACATTTATGAAACTATGTGTGTGTGTGTGTGTGTGTTTTTACGTAAGTAAACCTCCTAGGAAGTAATACCTCCTTGTCTTTGTCTGAGACGGCCCAGTTCGTCTTGTCTCCTCCGGCGCTGTCAAACTCTACAGAAAGAGAGAGAGAAAAAAGGAAACACGTGATCAGTACTGTACAGATAGTGATTAGACTCTGTGTGTGTGTGTGTGTGTGTGTGTGTGTGTTTTTTCAGGAAGGCCAACCCCCCTGATTTGTCCGTATTTATATCAATCTCTTGAGACTTTAAAGACAGTTAGCACCCTGATACACAGCTGCACGGCTGTACTGTACTGTACACACACACACACCCCCTCATTTGCATACCCATACATGTTTGTGTTAGCATTCTAAAAGGGCTGAGAAACACTGCAATCACATCACAGTA
>JAUCMX010000029.1:13581247-13608747 GCA_033459395.1 Hemibagrus guttatus | reverse complement strand
AAATTAAAAATTTGTCATTAAGTGGAATTTACCATAATGCCATTTTATCTTCCAGCGGTTGGGTGAGGGAGGGCGTGAAGCAAGCGTGTGTGTGTGTGTGTGTGTGTGTTTAAGGCAGGGGGGCAGCCGGGGGTTCTGTAAATTGAAAAACCAGAATAATCCTGCCCTCTCTATTGCCCTCGTCGTCACACACACACACACACACACCCCAAATCCACAGCCATTGGGGTAATTAAATAATAGCGCTTTAAGATTTTAATTTGTCCTTTTTTCCCCTCTCGCTAATGTCGCCGTCGTCGGCAGGGCTCTCTCTCAGAACCTATTATTATGGGACGCATATGAAACAGGTTGGGGGGGGGGGGGGGGCTGTGCACGCGCACACACACACACCTATTAATCATTAAGGAACTGTATCTCTCTTTCTTAATAAGCAAAGACAAAAGGGTTTAACCCCTAGAGGCCCAAAAAGACAAATCCGGCATGGGGTAGTGGGGTGGGTAGAGGGTTTTTTTTTTTTTTGTCCCCTGATCCTTCTGCCAAACTCTTCCTTTAAAAGGTACAATGCATCTGTAGACAAATACATCAAATATAACGTCTAAATAAACTGTATGTCCACCTAGATAGCTAAGTTCTCGCTTTCTAAGTAACCGAACACTACTTGCAAAGAAGTGCTTGGACCCCTGTGATCGCTGCTTGCAGTTGTATTCCCTGATAATTTTGTCCTGCTTGGAAGTAACACTGTATTTTTCGTACACAAATTATGAGATACTGTGTTGTGATAAATTGTCATAAAATTTCATACAAGACTGGATGGTTGCCAGGGTGTGGGGTAGATGGGAATGAATGGGGTAGAAACGAGTTTCCTTTTCCACCTTTTGCTCTTCTTCAGCGTATCCCAGCCTCTTCCTCACTCCCTGTCCTTCAGCGTATCCCAGGCTCTTCCTCACTCCCTGTCCTTCAGCATATCCCAGGCTCTTCCTCACTCCCTGTCCTTCAGCATATCCCAGGCTCTTCCTCACTCCCTGTCCTTCAGCGTATCCCAGGCTCTTCCTCTCTTCCTGTCCTTCAGCGTATCCCAGGCTCTTCCTCACTCCCTTGTCCTTCGGCGTATCCCAGGCTCTTCCTCTCTTCCTGTCCTTCAGCGTATCCCAGGCCCTTCCTCATTCCTGTGCTTCAGCGTATCCCAGGCTCTTCCTGTCCTTCAGCATATCCCAGGCTCTTCCTGTCCTTCAGCATATCCCAGGCTCTTCCTGTCCTTCAGCGTATCCCAGGCTCTTCTTCACTCCCTGTCCTTCAGCATATCCCAGGCTCTTCCTCACTCCCTGTCCTTCAGCGTATCCCAGGCTCTTCCTCTCTTCCTGTCCTTCAGCATATCCCAGGCTCTTCCTCTCTTCCTGTCCTTCAGCGTATCCCAGGCTCTTCTTCACTCCCTGTCCTTCAGCGTATCCCAGGCACTTCCTCACTCCCTGTCCTTCAGCGTATCCCAGGCTCTTCCTCTCTCCCTGTCCTTCAGCGTATCCCAGGCTCTTCCTCTCTTCCTGTCCTTCAGCGTATCCCAGGCTCTTCTTCACTCCCTGTCCTTCAGCGTATCCCAGGCTCTTCCTCTCTTCCTGTCCTTCAGCGTATCCCAGGCACTTCCTCACTCCCTGTCCTTCAGCGTATCCCAGGCTCTTCCTCTCTCCCTGTCCTTCAGCGTATCCCAGGCTCTTCCTCTCTTCCTGTCCTTCAGCGTATCCCAGGCTCTTCTTCACTCCCTGTCCTTCAGCGTATCCCAGGCACTTCCTCACTGCCTGTCCTTGAGCATATCCCAGGCTCTTCCTCACTCCCTGTCCTCAGCTTTATGAAGTGTTTACTTGATGCTTTCCTCTTGTTCATCCATCAGATTAAATCAGACTAAATTCACATCCTGAGTTAATCAGTTTGATATGACTCCACAATCAGATGCACTCTTAATCCGAGTTCTTACAAGGTGCCTCTTGATATGTGATCATGGAAGCATAAAAAATACATTTACAGAGACAATGACTCAATATGAAAGAGTGGTTTTGATGCAATACAGAAGAATGCAGGGTAGGAAGTCACACCTCCTTCAGGGGGACAGAAGCACAGAGGCCACGCCTCATTCAGGGGGTTAGAAGCACAGAGGCCATACCTTCTTCATCAAAAGTAAAGCACAGAGGCCATACCTCCTTCAGGGGGACATAAGCACAGACGCCACACCTCCTTCATCAGAAGTAAAGCACAGAGGCCACACCTCCTTCATCAGAAGTAAAGCACAGAGGCCACACCTCCTTCATCAGAAGTAAAACACCAAGGCCACACCTCCTTCATCAGAAGTAAAGCACTGAGGCCACACCTTCATCAGACGTAAAACACAGAGGCCACACCTTCATCAGAAGTAAAACAGTGAGGCCACACCTTCTTCATCATAACTGAAGCACTGAGGCCACACCTCCTTCACTGAGACGGAAACAGCAAGTCCACACCTCCTTTACTGGGACTGAAGCACAGAGGCCACACCTCCTTTACTGGGACTGAAGCACAGAGACCACGCCTCCTTCACTGGGAGTGAAGCACAGAGACCATGCCTCCTTCACTGGGAGTGAAGCACAGAGACAAACACCTCCTTTACTGGGATTGAAACACCGAGGCCACACCTCCTGTATTGGGAGTGAAGCACAGAGACCACACCTCCTTTACTGGGATTGAAACACCGAGGCCACACCTCCTGTATTGGGATTGAAACACCGAGGCCACACCTCCTGTACTGGGATTGAAACACCGAGGCCACACCTCCTGTACTGGGAGTGAAGCACAGACACCACACTTCCTTTATTGGGACTGAGGGCCACGCCTCTCTTTGTTGCATTATTATGACAGGTTTAAGGACGTTCACTCACTTATTAGTTTGTTTGCTAAGTATCAATCATTTTTTCTAGTGCGAGGAAGGGGGCGGGGCTAGAAATGCAAAAAGTACTCACAAAAGCCATTTATTTGCCAGCCAAGAAACACAGAGATAGAAAATATAAATAAACATCTCACAAGTACAAAAAATCAACCGAGCAAAAAGAACATGGAGCTGCTGCTAAATAATAAACACGGTATTAAATATTAATACAAATAAATCCTTTGGAAAAATTTGTGAACTGAATCCGGCATTTTTATGGCGGTGATATCAGGAATACATCAGATTTACTGCAGCAACCTGGAACTCAAATACACATGGAAAGGTGGCTTCACTTTCTGCACTTGGAAACGTTTTAGAGTCGAATTCCAATGAAATGAAACCAGTCTAGATTACAGTGTTCACACCTGGCCAAATAAACCAGAAAAAAACCCTCAATATTACATCTCATACTTTCATGAACCTTCAGGTCAGCTGTGGTCATTAATCAGATTAGTGACGATTCACAACTTCATCTCATTTTCAAAATACATCACTAAACACACGTCCATTTTGCTGGGGCTTTTTCTTTAGTATTCGGACGAAATCAAGGGCACTTGCGTAGCTCCTCAACCAGCCTCTACTTCTTAAATCCCATTTCCTGCAAACTGAACAGATGCGTTTCTAAAAGCCAGATTTCATTAACGCACCTTAACTGCTCTTTCATTAGGACAAAAAAAAGGTTAAATATGGCGAAGAATACCTGCGGTTCAGCTCCCAAAGGATTACCCCCCCCTTCCCACCCACTCCAGCTCTCGATGCATGACAGTGACAGAGGGAGGAAAATAAAATATGAAATAAAAAAAAAAAAAGGAGGGAGAGAGGGAGGAAGAATTTTTGGTGAGAGGTAATGCTGAATAAATACGGCGAGATTTGCGGAGGGAAAGGCGAGGGAAGCAGTCACGCTCCGCACCTCGTGAACATCCTCCATGTTCTCCTTCGGCCGGTCGGCCGAGCTTCTAAGCTGCTCCAGACCCAATTACTATTGATCACGCCGGCTGAGGAAAGGCACAAACGTATGGCAGGACGAACGTCAGGCGTAGAATCGAACGTGGCTCTACATAAAGCGGCAGTTACGGCTAAAGCAGCTGCTATATTTTCGTGTTAAATGGGGAAAAAAGCATTAAAAAGGCGTTCGAATCGTCCTCAAAACGTTGCTGTTATTTTCCTTCATAAAAGAAACTGAATTCAACCAAGTTCACATCATATAATAGCATCGTTTTGTGAACTCCGGCTCGCCGTATGATAATGCAGCAGACTTTAAAGATAAGCCGGAGAGCCAGCGCTGACTGGGAAAAGCAACCGCGATATGAGAGAAATGAATTCACAACAGATACATCGGTGCTATTTCGGCAGGTGTAATAAACAGCGCGAGCTTCCAAAGCTACTGTCGTACATTTAAGTCTATTTAAAAGCACCAAAAACTTCATTTCACCGGCATCCGGGACCAACAAGAAGCCTTAATCTACACAAGCTGAAAATAAATAACACACTTATATATATATATATATATTTTTTTTTTTTTTTTTTTTTGGGGGGGGGTGTATGGAATTACGGGACTGTCCTCATAAAAAGGACGCTGTGGAATCATTAGTAACAGAGACGATCCACTCACATATACAGTGTCGTTAAATTATCATCCGGAAGGACCGACAAGGGGCGGAGTTTCGTCTAATTGCACGCTTAGGAGGTTTATGTATGAAAACTCGACACTGGCTTCCTGATGGTCAAGACTTCTCAGCCTTACTGTATCTGTATTTTGTAAAAAGAAATAATTTAATAATAAATTCAGATACTAAATCTGTTTACATGACCAAAATATAATAATAATAATAATAAATATATATATATATATATATATATATATATATATATATATATATATATATATATATATATATATATATATAAAAATATAATAATTTAAAAACAATATTACGTAGCAGCAAGTGTGCATTGAGATTGAAGCTGTAAAAATAAGCTTTCACTAAAAATGACAAATAAATAAATTAAAAATTAAAAATTAAATACAAGGTCTCAGTATAACCAACACAGATTTTTCAGCAGGAAAACGAGTCGTGTTGCTGTTTAGACTTTTTCCACAGGCTATCACAAGACTAACTCATTCAAACAAAATCAAATGAAACAAATTACTAGCATAAAGCCAGGTAACGTGGATATTTTGACAATATGTCGAGACACCTTGTATCTCTATAGTACTTTAATGTAAAGCAATATCGTGGCAGTTAAACATGCTGTTAATCAGCTTGCGCTTGTAGTTATATTAAAAACTAAAACTTTTTTGTTTAGAGACAAATTGTAGAAATACTTGTGGGTTAGAACTAAATTGAACAATGTGTGATGAGAGAAAGACAGAGAGATAAAAAAAAAACTAAACCAAAAAAAAAACTCTTGTTAAAATGCTCGACATGAACCTGAACACAAGACAGAACTGTGTTATATATTAGAGAACGCAATATATTAACACCAGCTGGTGTGTGCTAACATTACAATTAATTAGTTCCTCTAATATTCTAGTTTACAACATTATGAGAATATTTGGTTAAGAAAACCACTACTAGTTTTTCTTATTAATCTTCCCAGTGTCTCAATAAAAAATAAATAAATAAATAAATAAACAATAAATAAAGTTTTAATCTATCCATTAAGATGACATTGACCAAAATGACTTACAAAGCAGGAAATACCTGTGAATGGATCGATCTTTAACTATAGACCAGGAGCTTGTGTTTTAAAGAGACACATTATTGTCATACGTCATATAACTATATCATGAGACAATAAATAAATAAGTAAATAAACAAAAATCTTAGGTGAAAATGAACCTAATTTAAACCATTTCTAAAAATACTAGGCAAAAAAATGTACAGAATTTGAAAAAAAAAAGAATGTTGCAACTTTTAACTAATTTAAACCATCGACAAATAATATTATATAAATATTTTAGCTATAATTTAAAAAATCAACAAGAAAATTTGGCAAAACATTTGTCATTAATTATATCCAATCAACAGGAATATTAGCTGATGATTTTAGCTAATTTAAACCATGATCGATGAACACTGGGTGAAAGTTTTAGCTAGGTTAAACCATCAACAAAAAAGATTAGCTACATGTTTTTTAGCCAAACCATCAACAAAGAATATCTACACAAACAGTGGGTGTAAACTTTAGCTAACTTAAACCAGAAAATAAACCGTCGACAAGAAAGACTTCTAGAAATGAAGATGACGAGCTTAAAAGGATGAAAGTGATCTAAAGATATGTCTAAATTTAGAAGAGATGGCGAAAATTTACCTAGTGTTTCACTAAATCTGAAGGCATGCTCCTAAAAAAGGCAGAGCTCCCAAAGCAGGTTACATAAAAGTATGAAAAACATCTCAAATTTATTATACTGTAATACGATAATCACGTTAGAACTGTGCAATTCAAACAATTTACAATTTTAAAAACCTGCGGAATTTATAATTTGTCGATTTATTAGATTCATATAGCTTTTTATTCTGGAACTTTCCACAGAAAACATTAGGTCTAAGTTAACGTAATCTAGGAGGTTTGGATTAAGCCGGTTCAATTTGAAAGAAAAATCAAAAACGTGTCAATAACAATGAAAAAAAACAGCACTGTGGTGAAAATGGTGGTTTAAGCTATTTATATTGACATAAAAACATCCAAGTGCTGACTGTTTACGCTCCACGATCTCAGAACAAAATCACTGAGGTGAAGAAAGTTCCAGAAGAAGCAATGAGGAGCAATGAGAGATTTTATTCAGTAACTGAATCACATTTTACGCACATCTTACGGAAGTTTGACGTACAACAAATTGTTTGTTTTATGTTTTCTCATCTTCATAGCCTGTATCTGTTCCTCTTCTCTCTACGCTTCACTACCCTCTTACAACAAGTAAAAGTTGTTTTCGAGGCGCCGAGTTCAGTTTAACTGTGTGCAAAACAGGGCGTAAAAAAAAAACAAAAACAGGTCTTTCCTCACACACAAGTTTGTCTTACTATCCTTATGAGGACCTTCCACAGACACACACACACACACTTTAAATTTGACTAACTTACTCGTTTATAAGAACTTTAGTTTTGACAATCACACTTAAATCTAAACCTTAAATTAATCTCAGGAGCCAAAAACAAAACAAAACAAATTTTGCTTTTAAATAAAAGCGTCAGTTTTAAATGATAAAAAGCTGGCTTTTGGGGACCGGCCATGTTTTCCCATAAGGATCGGCATATCTGACAAATTTGACTTTATGGGGAGATTATGTCTCTGCTAAGATGTAAAAACATGGTTGCTGAGCTGCCCCCCCCCCACACACACACACATATACACACACACACACACACATGTACACACACACACACACACACAAAGTGAAGTTCCCCGAATATGTAAAAAAGAGGCCCTAATAATAGCGAGGTGCCGTTTTCTGGAAGGTCCCATAGGGAGGTAAAAAGCCTGAGAGATTACTAGCTGTGAAACACACTCACACACACACACAGACACACACACACACCCCTCAGAGGGGTTTAAAAAAAAAAAAAAAAAACCAGGGGACAGACCTGAGTTGTGCTGCCGAGGTCACAAAGTGCAGCTAGTTCAGGCAAAAAGATATACGATTAAAGACTTTTAAACCAGAAGTAAAAAAAAATCATAAGTAATCATATTCTAATCGTGAAACACCACCGGTCGGGGTGTGTTCCCTCTTTTTTTTTTTCTTTTGCCTGCCCTCGGACCACTGAACAGGGCTGCCATTCAGAAAGCCACGGCATTACCACCGAACCCTTCCTTTCATCCCCCGAATCTTATTGAAATAATATTAATATTTATCATTCCCAACCCCCCTCAACACACACACACACACCTTGGGCAAACTGTTAATAAAGGCCTTACTTCCTAAATCCACACCCCAAGACATCCTTGCAAAAAAAGAAAAAAAAAAGAAAAAGGAAAGAGAGAGAGAGCCAGTTAGAGAAAGTTGCCTGTGATGGGGAAAAAATTAATCACGTCTCGCGAGGGTGCCTCTTTCTTCCTTCGCCGGGACAATAATTTGATTTGATATTAAATGACTGCTTGATTATAATGAATTTTATTGGTAATTGTAATTGACGTTTCGCCCCAGTCTTGTTTTTTTTTTCCTCCTTTCGGTTTCCTCTCTCCCTCCTTCGTCGAGCGTAAATGATGAGGGACAGTGCGAGGGGACGAGAGAAAATTCGGTCCTGCTTGAAGCGCTCGGCTAATAACGAATTAATGAACTGATTTACTAAGCATGTAGCTTGGAAAACGGAATAATAAAGATCTGCTTGTTGTCTGTATCGGCTTTGTTTACGATGTTCGGAAAGCCGTAAGAGGGAAATGTAGACGTTAAATGATATCTTGGGAGAAATTTTGGGAGCAAGTTTCTAAACATGACCTGTATATAGCACATTCCTTGCTACAATAAATCATAGTGCTAGCTAAAAACGTCAAACTGTCATGTCAAAAACGTAAGCAATTGAATATGCAGTGTTATACCGTTATATAGTTAATTAAAAAAACGGACCCGCGATTCCAATCGGGGCAAAAACAAGCCCGGTTACGCCATACAAGGCGGCCCGACGATTGACGAAACTCTCATTTCCCCCTCCTGAAAGGAAAAAACACAACTCTTCTCCTTCCTTTATTTGAATACAGAGTCGTTATCGCATTTAAATAATGAGTTCTCGCAAACGAATTCAAGGTGCGTGTGGGAGGGATTTTTTTTTTTCCCTCAGAAAACAAACCCACACATAGAAAAAAAAAAAAAAATTCTATATTGAACAAACGTTTACCCCGAAAACCAAATGAGCACCTGTGAAAAACAAACCCAGATGTTGCACTTGAGGTTTTTGTGGGCATTTCCATATTAAAAATAAAAAATAAAAGAAAATACGATGTCGATAAAGTGTGTGTTGTGTGTTCTGCTCTATGGTGTGCACCTATATATTCTTTTAAGGAAAAACTTTAACTTGACATTTAAAAGAAACTTAATGAAACTACATCATTATTAAAAAATAAATAAAATTATATATATATATATATATATATATATATATATATATATATATATATTTTTTATATATATATATTTAGCTAACTTAAAAATGCTAACTTATCTGCTTAGCCACGACAAGGAAAGTACACAAACTTGCAGAAACACAATTACGACAAAAAAAAAAAAAATCCCTGTTAAATCCTGAGATCTCGCCAAAACTGCGGCGACAGAGCCGGAATGGCTTCCTCGGCTAATCGAACCTGGCGTGTGACCGTTTAGTATGAAATTGGGATGGAAGCTTGCCATCAACACCACCCCCCCACACACACATACACATATCCACCACCCCGTCGTCTAAAGCCCCAAAATAGTGCGTAACGTGATTAAGGCTACCTGCTGTCCCATGCTAAAGCCCACCCAAAAAGCCAGGCGCATAAGGCGAGGGTGCAAGCCGAGTCTCAAAATGGGATTAGTCCGTCTGCACTTGTAGCGGGAGTTAAAGGCAAACTGGGAATTGGGTGCTTTTTTTTTTTAGTTCTAAAAACAGTCGGTTAAAGGTCATGTGGAAACTTGGCAAACTTTTTTTTTTTAATGGATCATAACTAATTTCACAAGAAATTGTTAGTGAAGTTTAGTTCATTTAGTTACGCAATGTGCACACGTTTAACTGAAGATTACTGGGATGAGTAACATATTAGCAATATTGTGTAAAAATTATAATGCTAGCCATTCTAGCAAGTCGAATTCTAATCAGCAAAGTTCTTTGTTGGAGTGTGTAAACTAAAGCAAATCAAAATAATACACAATCTGCAGAATTTTATTTTTTCAACAAAAATAATAATAAAAAAAAAATTAAAAATTAAGGTTGCTTCTTTTTGACTGTGTAACTTCAACGCTAACCCTTTTTCCCTTTTATCCGCTAATCCAGGTTTATCTTAACATATAAAAAAGTACCAAAATGTATGAGCCAAAAACCTCAAAAACTCACAAGTGTAAAAACAATTTGTAAACAGAAATTTCTCTGAAAAACTGATCTGATTAAAAAAATTAATTAATTTAATAAATAAAAACACAATTTCTATCGGTGTAAAAGAAGAATATGTTGAAATGTCAAAAATCAGAAAAATGAACAAACAGCTCACACTTAAGTGATTTTGTGGTGTGTGTGTGTGTGTGTGTGTGTATGGGGGTGGGGGGGTCTGTTCAAACACACAGAGTGGAGAAATGGGTGTGGTGTTTCAGCTGAAGTGGCACTGCTGTGCCCAGATAAGGGCTGATGCCTATCCCTGCCACACACACACACACACACACACAACGATACACACACCTCACTCACACATGTACACAGTCCCTGTGCTCCCTAACTCACACAGAAATGCACACACATCTCCTCAGATTAGCATAAACACACACACACACACACACACACACACACACACTAAAGCTCATCTCCGGGAGTGTGTGGAGTGTCGACACGTCCTTCCTCAACCTCTTATAACCAGCGCATCCTCACACACACCTTCACACTGCAGCACGGTTGTACACACAGCTCAGTGTTCAGATGAGAGACTCGGCTTGAGCGACCCCACACACACACACTTCCTACATCCATCAATCATGTAATTTTTTATTTAATTTTACATTAAATAAAATCAGAAAAACGTGTAAAAGAAAAAGAGCAAAATTGTTAACAGTACACCAAAAAAACAAATTCCTACAGTTCCTGATATTCGGTTGAAATCTGATTAAATTAAATTCATCATCTACACTAAAACGTGATGGCAACAGCGTTTTCCAACAGATAAACTGCAATTTCCAAAAACGACTAACAGCTAAAATGTTAATAACTGAGATTCGTAGAGGGGGGAAAAAACACAGCTCCGAATCGGTACGGAGAAAAAAGCAGCAGAATTCTGAACTCTGTAACGTTGCGGTCGAATCCTGAAGCAAGCAAACCATCACGGTTTGCTGAAAAAAATAACTGCATATTTATTGGAACATGGAGACAGACAGCTTCCTTAAAAAAAAAATGTAGCTGGTTATTTCTTTTAGCTGAAGTCAATTTAAGCTAAATTTTAATTCAGATTTTTGCTAGCCAAATTTGGCTAAGCTCCATAATTTTCTAGACTTTGATTTTGTTGTTAAATGATTTTTTTCTAGTATAAAACTGTACGATATTTTACTTATTTATTTAGCTACTTACATTTAGCTAAATGAAAGTCGCAGCTACTTTGTTTTGTTACATTTTTTTGAGACTATTTTATTTACGTTAGCCGGTTAATTCATGCTACGGCTCTGTTAATGAAGACGTAGCGGTTACTTTGTGGATTAAGCCAGGCTAGCAGGTGGAAAGTTGTATTGCACCAGTAAAATGTACATGTTAACGCGGTTTTTTTTTGTTATTATTAATTATTTTTTAATAAATTGTTGATATAAACGATATTTTGAATCAGTCAACAGACAATCGCTGACTAAAATGCAGACTGTGATACTGTACTAACTTACATGACCTCTACAGTGTACAAGTTTTAGATTCTGTTCGTTGTCATGGTAACCAAATAAAAAAGAAGAAGAAGCAGCTTTGTGGCGGCTGTGAAACGTTTAGCTAACGATCAATGAACTTCTGTGTGCAACTTGTGTTATTGATAATTTGACAAAAAAATAAACAATAAAAAAAAGCACAAAAGTCTTACCTTTATCTCAGCATCACAGTTTCATATTTTTTCCTGACACACACAGAGCGCCGGCCTCGGCAGCTCTCAGGCCCGAGTGCCCCAAAGCTCGGAACAAAGTTTGGAGATCGAGGGGCGACAGCAAGGGGGATGAAAAGAAAAGGGGAGGGAGATCGAGTAGAATGAAAGAGAGGAAAAAAAAACACTAAATGAGTTTGAACTATGAAGTGCAGCCTAATTTGGGGTATTTGGGACACATCAGCTAACCAAAAAACCCTCGACTGAAATGCAGAACGTCATGGCTGAAAACTGGAGGTTGGGTGGAAGTTGTTAGGAATATCAAACGGAATTTCTAGGAATATCAGGAATTTTCGGAAATTACCTCAGATGTGCTGGCTAATGACTAAGAAATGAAAAGCTAAAAATATGGCCGCTGTGGAATGCTTGATTCTGATTGGTCGGAAGGTGTCGATTAGTTTCCTGTAGCATTTTTGTATAGTAAGAGCTAACACACGGACTTCAGTGGAAGTAAGGAAGGAGTCTCCAGTGTCAGTCTTCTGTAACTTGCGGTACGTTTTCTGACGCAGGTGAAAGAACTTCGCTTATAACGCAAGCGATCGCATTGCGCGTAGCTATAAATGTTTAAATTGTGTTGTAGAAAATTGTTAGCACGGACGAATCATTTGATTTTGATCATCCCTGATTATGTTCCTACACCGATATTTAAATGGAATCACAACGAAAACCAAAGCGCGTCTGAACGATAACAATAGACGGACCCTGGTTTCCATGGAGCGCGTGCGGATTCCAAAATGAAAATGTGTACTAATCACATTGTCTTGTGTTTTATCAGCGGCAGCTGCAGCCGACACGCGCCACACAGCCGCCATGGGACAACTGGATATGTGTGTGTGCGCATCTGTGTTCGACTTTCAGCAGCCAAATGAAATTAGTCACCGCTGTCCAGAACTCTTTGCTTGTTTGTCAGATATTTTAATACCATACTTACACACACACGCTCAGATGATGGCCGATTTAAATTGTATGCCAAGACAACCACATAAAATAAAAAAATTTCAAAAATCAGGTGCTGTAACCATTTCAATTATTCATATGCCATCACCAAAACCATAACCATGAACACCAACACACACACACACACCCCTTTCACTCTGTTCCCTTGGTTCCACTCTGTATTTTAGATACAAATATGACAAAGAACTGATTACAGGGTTCATACACACCCTATTTTCCAGACAATAAACCGCCATAAATCGTCTGTTTAAATAATTAATAGAAATAAACGTTCCTGTTATTCAGTCATATTTTATTTTACATAATATATCTGCACGTCGGACACCACTATTAGCGTTTTAGCTATTATCCATTTAGCATGAAAGCTCATTTTTGTCCTGACTCAAACCTGAATCAAATCTTGTCCTGACTGACTGGTAACGAACCCTATCCTTACCAGTCAGTCAGTAGCTTTTGTTCGTGCTAATAATGCTAATTTCTGCTATCACTATGACATTTTCATTGTTGCATTAGCACCAAGTTAAAAGTAAGGAACAACTTTACGCTTGCCGGCTACATACAATTAAAGCTCAGAGTCGTCTGTTTTATATATGCTTTGTTGTTTTACATCAAGTTCAACTGCAAATCTTTCTGGAAACATTTCCTGTTTATTTTTCTTACGTTCACACATGTTACAGCTACAGTTACAGACACGCTACTCGATAACTCAAAAACTTTCCTCACAGGAATTCGTTATTAAAGCACAAATTTTCACATTATGTATTACAAACTGTTTAATTATAAATATTAGAATTAGAAAGATGCTATAGTTTACAAGTTACAAGTTCATTTAGCGGGTAATGCTAACAGTTTAACAACACATCTGAGGTAAATATTGATGTTCCAAACACTTTTAACTAATTTCCAGTCACTGTAGCTTTCAATCTTCTGTATAAAAAAACATAGCTCGCTAAATCAAACTGTTTAGTGTACAGGTAGTGAGACAATCCTGAATTTCAGTTAGCAGTTAATGCTAAGTGGATTCACGGTTTAACTTTTGCCTCAGATTTTTCCTTAGCAGTTTAACCTCACATCTGAGGTAAATTTTTATATTCCTGATATTTATATCTTGTTTCCAGGGTAACTCATCTTTTGTATATGCTAGTTAGCTAAAATTATAGCCTCATTTGTCCTAAGAGTGAGTCTTTTGCAATTTACTTAGTCTGAGGTAAATGCTGATGTTTAACACTTTGTACAACCCCAGTGCGATTGCATCATCGGTATAAAAAACTTGATATGCTAGTTAACTAATCTTCTTTAGTCGTTAGCTAGCGTATACTCATATAGTCCATATTCCCTAGTTGCTTAGCAACAGTGTTCTCACGAGTGTATCTGCTTCGACGGTGAGCCTGAAAGTTTCATCTGAACGCCTGAAAAGATTACGTTAAATTTTAATATTTGTAAATGTAATATTTAGTAGTTTTTTGTAAGAATAAATCGTTTTAAAGGGGTTTAATGTTTATTAAAAACTGAATTTATTTGAAACAGCTCGAGTGTCTGTTTCCTCATGCAAGTCAACACCCAAAATCTCTCACACACACTTCACACACACAAACACACACCCCTATTGGCTATGAGTCTCAAAGTCAAACTCCAGAGATCAGAGAGCGAGAGGGGATAAAGAATGAAAGAACAGGAAAGGGAAGAGACGACGAGCAAAGAAGGAGACAGAAAAGGGACCCCCTTTTACCCCCCTTACAAGTCCTCCATCCCTCTGTGCGTGTGTGTGTGTGCGTGTGTGTGTGTGGTGGCCTGGACTGAGGCCCCATTCTCTACACATGAGAGCGCGAGGCTTGAGCAGCAGAGCAGAAACAGCAGGCCCACGAACCCGCCGTAGTCCGAGCTTTTCAAACGACGAGGGTGGGGGCAGAGAGACAGAAGAAGAGAGAGAGAGAAAGATGGAGAGGCAGAGAGATAGAGAAGAGAGAGAGAGAGAGATGAATAAGGATGATAAAGAAAAAAATAACAGGAGTCAGTAAAACGAGGAGAAAAGAAAGGAGGGAGAGAGCGGAGGAGGCAGATTGTAAAATAGAAGAGAAGGGTGAAAAGAGGCAGAAAGAAAGAAAATGGAAGAGAGAGGCCAATGTGTGTGAGAATGTGGCGATAAAATAGAAATCAATCAGCAGATTAAATGAAACTGAAATCAAAATGAATTCCACCTCTTGATTTGATATCAAAATATGCAAAAAAATTTTATATATATATATATATATATAATATATATATATATATATATTCATTCATTCATTGTCTACCGCTTATCCGAACTATTCTCGGGTCACGGGGAGCCTGTGCCTATCTCAGGTGTCATCGGGCATCACGGCAGGATACACCCTGGACGGAGTGCCAACCCATCGCAGGGCACACACACACACACACTCTCATTCACTCACACAATCACACACTACGGACAATTCAGAGATGCCAATCATCCTACATTGCATGTCTTTGGACCGGGGGAGGAAACTGGAGTACCCGGAGAAAACCCCCGAGGCACGGGGAGAACATGCACTCCACACACACACGGCAGAGGTGGGAATCGAACCCCCAACCCTGGAGGTGTGAGGAAAACGTGCCCCCCATATATATATATATATATACACACACACTTGTTTTTTAATCCTTACATTTGCTTACATCCACATCGAACCTCCATGGATCTCAGGAGGAGACACAGTGAAGTGATACAAGATACGATAGTGAGTTCATTAAAAAAGACCAAATTTAGATGATATGGAAGCTGATCTCATCCAGGGCTTGATGTTACTGCACATAATTTAGCATTTTTCAGTGTTTTACAAAAACATTTACCTTCAAACATAATGAGGTGTGGAAAAATAAATAAACAAATAAGTAAATAAATAAATAAGACTGTAGGCTTGGCAGGTTGGACTGATTATTTCACTTGAGAAGCTTATTGGTTTTGCTAAATTATTTTATTTAGCTTGATAATGAGCTGTTTTGTCTGTATAAAGAGCAGCACTGGTTTATTAAATGTTGCTGAATAATTGTTATGAAGATGGCCACTGCTCCAGCTATATGGAATACATGCCAGTTAATTATAAAACTATCACTAGTTTGAGTGACAAGCGTATATTTTTGTTTGTTTGTCCATAAGTCAACATTTTACAATACATTTATTGTATAATTTTAGTTGTAATGAGTTTTTAAGCAATTTACGAAAAAGATCTGAGGTAAATATTATAATTTCTGATCATTTATTTGTTGTTTTTCAGTCATTCTGACATTAAACTGAAAAACGTGTCTTTTCTGGCTAGCTAAATTGTTAGCCTCAATTATAGATTCTTCTCTTAGCAATTTATTAAAACTTCTGAGGTAAATATTATAATTTCTGATCATTTATTTGTTGTTTTTCAGTCATTCTGCTATTAAAACTGAAAAACGTGTCTTTTCTGGCTAGCAAAATTGTTAGCCTCAATTGTAGATTCTTCTCTTAGCAATTTATCAAAATTTCTGAGGTAAATGATTTACCATGTATAAGCTGGCTAGCTAGCCTCAATTGTAGTAACAGTGAGGTGTCTTTTTTAAATTATTTACCCACACATCTAAGATAAATCATGTTACCTCATGTCAGTGTTTATATTCCCAACAGTTTTAATGTTTCCACAGTCAATATGCCTTTATACTGTGAAAATAAAAGGCTTAGCTAGCTAAATCAAAGAGAGAGAGAGATAAAGAAACAGAGAGGGGGGGTGAAAGAAAGAAAGAAAGAAAGAAAGAAAGAAAGAAAGAAAGAAAGAAAGATGAGAGAGAAAGAAACAGAGAGGGGGGAAGAAAGAAAGATGGAGAGAAAGAAAGAAAGAAAGAAAGAAAGAAAGAAAGAAAGAAAGAAAGAAAGAAAGAAAGAAAGAAAAGAAAGATCAGAGAAAGAAAGAGAGGGGGAGGGAGAAGAAAGAAAGAAAGAAAGAAAGAAAGAAAGAAAGAAAGAAAGAAAGAAAGAAAGAAAGAAAGAAAGAAAGAAAAGAAAGAAAGAAAGAAAAGAAAGATGAGAGAAAGAAACAGAGGGGGGAGAAAGAAAGAAAGAAAGATGAGAGAAAGAAAGAAAGAAATAAAGAAAGATGAGAAAGAAAGAAAGAAAGAAAGAAAGATGAGAGAGAGAAAGAAAGAGGGGGGGGAGAAAGAAAGAAAGAAAGATGAGAGAGAAAGAAAGAAAGAAAGATGAGAGAAAGAAAGAAACAGAGGGGGGAGAAAGAAAGATGAAGAAAGAAAGAAAGAAAGAAAGATGAGAGAAAGAAACAGAGGGGGGGGGAAAGAAAGAAAGAAAGAAAGAAAGAAAGAAAGAAAGAAAAGAAAGATGAGAGAAAGAAACAGAGGGGGGGAGAAAGAAAGAAAGAAGAAAGAAAGAAAGAAAGAAAGAAAGAA
The DNA here is from genome assembly GCA_033459395.1 of Hemibagrus guttatus. NCBI lineage: Eukaryota > Metazoa > Chordata > Actinopteri > Siluriformes > Bagridae > Hemibagrus > Hemibagrus guttatus. Next base: position 13,591,634 of record JAUCMX010000029.1, on the reverse strand, counting down.
AGAAAGAAAGAAAGAAAGAGAGAGAAAGAAAGAAAGAAAGAAAGAAAGAAAGAAAGAAAGAAAGAAAGAAAGATGAAGAAAGAAAGAAAGAAAGAAAGAAAGAAAGAAAGAAAGAAAGAAAGAAAGAAAGAAAATGAAAGAAAGATGAGAGAGAAGAAAGAAAGAAAAAGAAAGATGAGAGAAAGAAACAGAGGGGGGGAAGAAAGAAAGAAAAAGAAAGATGAGAAGAAGAAGAAGAAAGAAAGAAAGAAAGAAAGAAAGAAAGAAAGAAAGATGAGAGAAAGAAAGAAAGAAAGAAAGAAAGAAGAAAGAAAGAAAATGAAAGAAGAAGAGAAAGAAAGAAGAGAAGAGAAAGAAAGAAAGAAAGAAAGAAAGAAAGATGAGAGAGAGAAAGAAAGAAAAGAAAAAAAGAAAGAAAGCATGTTTTTATTCATTGGTGATTAAAGTCTAGGTCTCCGACATGAGTTGTTTTGTTAGTTGCTTTGTTTCCTCCAGCTCACGCAGGAAGATTCCCCTCATTGCCTCTCTCACGTGTAAACACGCGCATGTAAATTGGCTCGACACAACACGCAGACAGAAACATTCTCCTTCTGTAATATCAGCCCACATTTTACATGCAGACGTGTCTTCCACCGCAGCCTTTCAGAGACAGGCGCTTTCAGAAAAACACACACACGCTCACACACATCTTACAGCTTCTACATACACACCTGCTGGAGAAAGTGAATAAACACACACTCTTACATACACACCTGAGTGTTCCCTGTTACGGACCGCCAAGACGTTCAGCTGTATGTCCTGATCTCCTTCCTCCTTTTCCCGACCCAGAATCATCCAGCTCTCCAGTCCGTCCGAGTCCGAGTCTAAATCCGGATCCACCACGTACGGCGGAATCAATTCCGAATCTGAACTCTGGTCCGACTCCGAATCCAGGACTACCACTTCATCGCGAACGGCTTCACTTTCACCAAGATGCTGAGGCTGTGAAATGGCAGCCGCTCCTTTTCCTTTCGACCTTTGACCTTTCCTGGCACACACACTGTCCTCCTCCTCTGTGTTATCCGAAAGCGTGATGACGTCCGGGCCCGAGTCGATCAGAATGACTTCATCCGGAGGAGCGGCAGGAGGTTGGACTCTCCGGTCAGGTTGAGGTTCCTGAGGGGTTTCATGACCGGAGCTCGCCTGGTTCTCTTCAGGGTTCTCGGTGCAATAGTGGAGCTGGGAATAGAGCTGGAACTCGAGGTCACTGTCAGTCTCAGAGACATCTGCATGTTCTTCCTCGGCGTACAGCTCGTCTTCGTACTCTTCCCGCTCCTGGTAGCCTGAGAACATCTTAACCTTAATGAAGAAAAAAAGTCAGTGTTAACACTCACTCCCAACACCACAGTCTTTACATAACACAAACTTTAAAGCCTAACACCAATCTACAAAACAGAAATCTTTCCAAAATGGTGGACATATTGTTATTAAATCATTTTTGTGAGGGCGGAGACTTCAGTCTGATTCTTGACACCGTGTTTTACAGGAGTTTTGACTTTACCTTCCTCCCTTATCTGTTACATCATTCTCGTCATAGATAGGTCACATGACCTTCAATCTACACTATACTGCCAAATGTTTTGGGACACCCCTCCAAATCATTGAATTCAGGTGTTGGGCCCCTTAGTTCCAGTGAAAGGAACTCTTAATGCTTCAGCATACCAAGACATTTTGGACAATTTCATGCTCCCAACTTTGTGGGAACAGTTTGGGGCTTTCCACAAGGTTTAGGAGCATGTTTATGGGAATTTTTGACCATGCCTCTAGAAACGCATTTGTGAGGTGAGGCACTGATGTTGGACAAGAAGATCTGGCTCGCAGTCTCTGCTCTGAATCAGCTGAAAGGTGTACTACTTGGGGGTTTGGGTCAGAACGCAGTGCCATGATGCAGTGCTCCTGGAGCAGGGTGGGGTGGAGGCCTTGCTCAAGGGCCCAACAGTGGCAGCTTGGCAGTGCTGGGGCTTGAACTTTGAGCTTCTGGTCAACAACCCAGAGCCTTAACCACTTGAGCTACCACCGCCCAGGTGTGCTGGGAGAACATGGGGTTAGGAACATCCTCTTCCTTTATTGAGTATGAATCATCTTCAATGTTCAGATGCTGAGAACCTTCAGTTTCATCTTCATGTTAAACACATAGGGCTGAACTACATGTAACCTGGTACCTGAATATCATGAAGATATCAGATTTAAACATAATACATATTATTTAAGATTTTGTTTTTCTCGAGTTCTGACCTCTAACTAGGCAAATAAATATAAACCGTTATTGAGTGTCGAGTAAAAATTACGACCGCCTTCCTAAAATTCAACTAGAAGCTCTAGTTCTAGCTGTAGCGAGGCTGTGTCCTAAATCGCTTATTAGTACCTACGTAGCGCGCTCCGTTCGGCATGAAACCCATGACGTCACACCCTATGTAGTGCACACATCCAGAACGGAAGACGCAATTTGGGACCCCGCCTCCTGGAACAGCTCGAGGTTGTTTTGGTTACAAGGCAAGCGTTTGAAAACACGAAGAAACAAACCGTTATTTCGACGATTCTTTTCGAAACAGAGCATCAGTCTGTTCCGGTAATTTAATAAAAACGCGATTAAGAAGCTAATTCACATGTATACACAGCTAACAACTTTATCCCAGAACGCACAGAACTCTGATTTCCACGTGTGTGCCCTGTGCGAGGAGCCGAAACGGGCTAACACTTTAAATACAGGCTCGTTAAAGCTTTCCGAGCACACACACAAGCGAAGACAAAAACACACAACACATTGGCTTTGTTTCGGAAATTATTGTCTGACCTGCTTGCTTAGTTTTCCAGCTTTAAAGCGAGACAACACAGGAGACAGGCGAACTTCCGGTCTGTGAGACACAGGGAAGAAAATGGTTGGCCAACCGTTAACTATCGCGGAGTTTCAGCGCTACGAGCAGGACTATACCGGAGTTTGACTAAAGATACACGTTCATTTGTTTCAACGTAAATAATGCACTTATCATTTATCTTATAGAAAGTAGGCGGCCATTATGAGTGCTTTTGATATTTAGATTTTCTATAGCAGGGAACAGATTGAAAACATTTATTTTCTACCTGCAGTTACATCCAAGCTGACTTTATTTATGCATATGTCTATACACGACTGACCTTTAAGCATTTAATTCAAGTGCCACTCAATCAAGCTTCCAAACAGAATTAAATACAAAGTGTTTCAACACATCCGCTACAAAGTCACTGAAGAGACCTGTGATAAAATATTTGTAAAATTAGCAATTACAATCAATCAAAGAAACACAAGCTCATATGCCTGCTGCTAAATGGCACAAGGGTTTAATGTGAGACATCCACATCGAGACTGAGACGGTTTATAGAAAGACGTCATCTTTGGTAACAGCACTACAGACTAACTTTTATTATTTTGTAAATAAAGCCAAGAAGTGAGTTTAACATGAAGAACAAATACGCTTTGGTGATTAGAGATTGGTCATTGGGATCTATGGTGGTCACTGGTCATTGGGAATCATGGTGATTAGCTACTGGCCATATGGAACTATGTAATTAGTGATTGGTCGTTGGAAATAATGGTTACTAATCACTGGTCATTGTGAACTATGGTGATTAGTGATTGGTCATTGGGAACTATGTGATTAGTGATTGGTCATTGGAACTATGGTGATTAGTGATTGGTCATTGGAACTATGTGATAAATGATTGGTTGTTGGAAATAATGGTTACTAATCACTGGTCATTGTGAACTATGGTGATTAGTGATTGGTCATTGGGAACTATGGTGATTAGTGATTGGTCATTGTGAACTATGTGATTAGTGATTGGTCATTGTGAACTATGTGATTAGTGATTGGTCGTTGGGAACTATGTGATTAGTGACTGGTCGTTGGAAATAATGGTTACTAATCACTGGCCATTGTGAACTATGGTGATTAGTGATTGGTCATTGGGAACTATGTGATAAATGATTGGTTGTTGGAAATAATGGTTACTAATCACTGGTCATGGGAACTATGTGATTAGTGATTGGTCATTGTGAACAATGTGATTAGTGATTGGTCATTGGGAACTATGTGATTAGTGATTGGTCATTGGGAACTATGTGATTAATGATTGGTCATTGGGAACTATGTGATTAGTGATTGGTCATTGGGAACTATGGTGATTAGTGATTGGTCATTGGGAACTATGGTGATTAGTGATTGGTCATTGGGAACTATGTGATTAGTGATTGGTCATTGGGAACTATGGTGATTAGTGATTGGTCATTGGGAACTATGGTGATTAGTGATTGGTCATTGGGAACTATGTGATTAGTGATTGGTCATTGGGAACTATGTGATTAGTAAAATATGAAGCTGAGTTGATGCTAAAAAGAAATGTTTACAGTATACAGTTGAAGCATCCAAAAGCTGTAAAAAAAACAAACAAACAAAAAACAAATAAATAAATAATTTACAAAGTGTTAAAGGCCAAGAATGGGGGGGAAAAAGAATATAAGAATCATGAGAAATTTAATTAAAAAAAATTTGGAGAAAAAAATCTTAAAGATAAAATAATAATAATCATAATAAACATAATAATGATAATAATAAACATAATAAGTTGCCTCTTTTTTTTTATATATTCTAAAATTATTTGGTCCGTTTTAAATAGCTGATGTAGTTTAGGAGATACATGTCTATGTCAGGTCTAAATATAATCTTCAGACATAATAGATCATATCATTTCACATCATGAAGGATTTAAAGTGGACATTCATTCTGACCTGGACCTCAACTGCTGAAGCTTCTTCATAGGATCAGAGAAAAAAGGCCTGGTGTATTTTATATAATACTGAATATGCTTGTTCAGGAAGATTTGCTTCTAAATGGACTCTTCTTTAATATAGAAAATGTTAAATATTAAAAATCGTACAGACATCTACGCAGGATGTCAATCTTACCCTTTAACATCAGTCTGATTCATTTCCAGTGAAATTAGAAAGTTAAAGGTCCTCTTTTCTTTTCAGGAGAATAAATGGGTTTGGGGTTTTTTTGACACACATATCAAAACAGATCTCAAACTCAGCTCTGTGTGAATTTTTAAAAACAATTCGTGTACAATATACAGTATATCAGATAGCGAACACAAGGCAGGAGTTGAAAGAGTCGTGGTGTGAATGCCATCTGATTCTCCACGCATGAAAAGGCCATCAAACCCGCCCTCGTATCCATTCCCAAAGGTTACGTTTCCTCTGAAAATAGGAAAAGACCGAAGATCTAACGTCTCTCACCTCGTCTTATTCTTTTGAGGGAATAAATAGCTAGTGGATGGAGGATTTAGGGGAATTTTTAGAAAATATTTTAGACCTTGAAAGCCTTTAAAGCTTTATTCCAAAAGATGATTAAAGATAAATGTGCATTTTTTTTTTTTACCTTCCCACATAAACCACACCCACTAACCGGACAAAACAGTGGCACTTGGTCAAAACCCAGCACTCGACTGCTTCTGTAACTTGTCCAGTAGAAATCTGAGTATGGAAAAAGATGCCATGACCGATTAATTATTGCTGATTAATTCTGTCTTTGAAAACGTCCAGGCTGTTTATAAAACCTCTTAAATGCTGGGTGAAAAAGAAACTAAACCAAGCAAGCGAAAAAATAACATTTATTTTGAACCCTAATATACATAAACGCACCATTTTCAATAATATATATTACATACATACACCAACCAGGCATAACATTATGACTACCTGCTTAATATAGTGTTGGTCCCCTTTTGCTGTTAAAACAGCCCTGACCCATCATGCACTGTGTATTCTGACACCTTTCTATCAGAACCAGCATTAACTTCTTCAGCAATTTGAGCAACAGTAGCTCGTCTGTTGGATCGGATCACACGGGCCAGCCTTCTCTCCCCACGTGCATCATTGAGCCTCGGCCGCCCATGACCCTGTCTCCGGTTCACCACTGTTCCTTCCTTGGACCACTTTTGATAGATACTGACCACTGCAGACCGGGAACACCCCACAAGAGCTGCAGTTTTGGAGATGTTCTGATCCAGTGGTCTAGCCATCACCATTCGGCTGTTCATCAAACTCGCTCAAATCCTTACGCTTGTCCATTTTTCCTGCTTCTAACACATCAACTTTGAGGACAAAATGTTGACTTGCTGCCTAATATATCCCACCCACTAACAGGTGCCATGATGAGGAGATCATCAGTCTTATTCACTTCACCTCTCACTGCTCATAATGTTATACCTGATCAGTGTGTATATAAATTCCAAACATAAGGCTATTTTTCAAATAAAAATGAAAGATGTCTGTGTTTTTTAGGCAGAACTGATACACCGATCAGCCATAACATTAAAACCAGCTGAATAATAGAGTATAGTTCTCCGTTCTGCTCTGAAGCCAAGACTTTAGCAGCAGATCCTTTAAGCCGAGGTGGAGCCGTATTATGTAGCTAAGACAAACTTTCTGTCCTTAGCTCTGTGTTATTATGTTGTCTAATGTAGCACCAGGGTCCTGGAGAAATGTCTCATTTCACTGTGTACTGCGTCAGCTATATGTGGTTGAAATGACAATAAAAGCTTCTTGACTCTTGACTTCCATGAATCGGACATGTTTTCATTTTTTAGCACATCCCACAGACGCTTGATTGAGATCTGGGGAATATGGAGGCCGAGTCAAGACCATGAACTCTTTGTGATGTTCCTCGAACATGTTTTTTCAGTGTAGCAGGCAGCGTTATCCCGCTGAAAGAGGAGAAAGAGGGTGATAGTAGCATCCACATGAACCCAAGGTTTCCCAACAGAACTTCACACTTCCTCCACTGACTTGCTTTCTTCTCATAGTGGCATAAGCGATGCACACACACACACACACACACACACACACACACCTGACCGTCCATGTGATGTAAAAGAAAATGTGATTCATCAAACCAGGCCTCCATCTTCGATTAGTTTATCTCTGACGGCATCTTTAAGTGTTTTGGTGATGTACAGCAGTCAGAATGGACGCTCTGACCACGCCGAAGCTACTCAGCAAGCTGTATTCTGGCTGCAGAGACTTGTTCAGCACTTCGTGCTACAGTAGCTCTCCTGTGGGATCGGACCATCCTTCACTCCCAGCACGCATCAGTGAGCCTTGTGAGTCCGTGACCTTAGCACTGGTTCACCGGTTGTTCTTCTTTAGAGCACTTTTCTAAGGATCTGCTATTTTGGAGAAGCCAGACATAACAATTTGTCTTCACTTGCCAGCTTATATACCCCGCCCTCATGAGAGGTGCCGCAGTAATGAGATCGTCAGTGGTTTTAATGTTTTGCCTGCTGATATCTAAACAATCTTCACGGCACGTTTCTGTGCGCCCCTGCAAACTCCATGTAGTTATTCCTCATTGAGAGGTTCTTTTGCATTCAGAGGTATTGTTAGCGGGGTGTTTGGGTCTGTCATGGGCTGCGGAGGCCCGGATTGACCCCTGCGTGTCATGACACGTCACATGGGGTTCGGGAACAAAAAGCCTCATGGTGAAACCTCATGTCCTCTATTGTTTGGCCTGGTGCTGGGCCAAATGAGTGCACCCGGGTTTACAAGGCGGGTGCTGTGCTCTTCACACACACACACACACACACACACACACACACACACAATATCAGCTTATTATTTTCAAAGGCTTACTATTTTAATCAAAGTTAAATATCAGATTTTTTTTTGCTGATTTTAAGAATTATTTCTTAAATAATTATTTAAGAATTATTATTTTAAAAATTAAGTAAGGAAACTGTTATTTTATTACAAAAAAAAAACCCTATAGCATCAATGCCACTGGTATTAATTCTGCTGTACAGTTAAAATACCGTGAATGATGTTTATATTATTGACTCATGCCACAGTGCCAGCGTCTGTATTTAAAGAAATTTCTAAAAAGGAAAGCTAAAGACTGAAAATAGAAAATATCTAAGAATGTTCTTTTGTATAAAAGTGAATAGATTTGTTTTTAATTATTATTATTATTAACATCTTTTTAGCTTTATCTGTCTTCAGGTTTAATTTGAAAGCGCGTGACATTTCCGGTAGAAAAAAAAAAAAACTAGAAATGTCTAGAATGCCTCATTGCTTGTTTTTTTTTCTTTCCTTTCTTTCTTATAGCTCTATAATGTTTATAGAGTTTATAATGTTTAAGTTCTATAGTGTTCATTAAAATATATATATATATATATAAACAAACCTTAAAGAAACTTGCTGTTGTTGTTGTTAACTGGCCAAAAAAAAAACAACAACAACAAAAAAAAACAAAAACAAATGAAAACCCAGCACAGAAGCTTTATTAATGTTGTTGATCTTCCCCTTCCTCCCTCCCTCCCTCCTATTTATTTGTTTGCTTATTGTTTTAATTGTCCGCTTTGCTTCCTGCGTCTCGGTCTAACGCGATTATTTCCGGTTCCACCCGGGCAGCGCCTCCGCACAGCCAATCAGCGGCGCTCCCGAAAATAATTAGAGTTATTAATGAGATTAATGAGGAGATGGAAAGCGGTCGCGTTTTTCCTCAAATAATATTGGAATGCCACAAGAAATAAATAAATAAATAAATAAATAAATAACGGGAGAAACAGAAATGAATCGTGAGACTTTAGGCGAAACAGTGGAACTGCTCTGAATTGCTTAGATCATAATTTCTGTTTTGCGTCTAGAGTCGTCTCTCTGCATCAGTTCATTTCCATTTTAGTGTGGGGAAAACCATTTAATTATTTCCGACGTTCTGACGTCAATTGTTGTAAATTAAAAAAACAACAACGTGTGTGTGTGTGTTTTGGATTCATATTTTTCCATTAATATGCATTTACATAAGTAACTCCCTGCACTTGTCCTACCTACGTTAGTAAGATGTTGGAGCATCACGAACTGCACAGGATCGATAAACACCTCAGCTGGTGTTTGGATATTAGCCAAGAGCTCTCTGTCTCTCATAAAGGTGTGCAGCGTGGGCTGCAATCAGGTGAAAGGTCAGAAACACAGGGGGTTTATGTACATTTTCATCCGGGGGCGTGGTCCTACCGGAAAGCGACCACACCCATTATCATTATCGTCATAGCGTAAAAATGATCAGTTTTGCTTAATTTGTACTGATTTTCAAGGACTCTTCTCTTTTTTTCTTTTTAAAAATTAATTAATTTATTTATTAAAATAGTGGAGCCTAAGCATGGCTGCAACAAACAAACAAACCAAACAAAACAGACAAACGCCCCTTTCACGGCTGTTTTTTTCCCCTTTTAATTGTCACCAGTCTGTGGATAATTCACATTTTCTATTCGGAAGCGACTGTATTATCATTTTTGTAAAAAGAAGAAAAAATATATGTACTTTATTATTATTATTATTATTATTATTATTATTGCAAACGCATTAATTGAGGCCTACAAATAAAAAGAGAGAATTTAGTGTCATTATTTATGATCCTTTTACGCTACTTATTTTTTTTTTTTACAGCGCCTTATTCTCAGATCATGTCTTTATGTCCAGTAACGCGTGTTGTTTCACTTCTTTGTGCTTTTCTGTGAAGAAAATAAACAGAAATCGACGTGACGGAGTTTTATCTGCATCATTTAAGGGGAAATGTTCTGTCCTAGGCCTCTACCGCTATACACCGGTATGATTTCCGTTTCTTCTGTTCGTGCTGATTCACCGAGATTTAATGAAAGACAGAGGAAGGATTAAAGTGCAGACTAAAACCTGAAACCGGGGGTGAGAGGAGAGAGAAACGAAAGCGCGATCTGAAACCGGTTCCATGAGCAGAGGAAATGCGAGAGGAGGTGGATGTAAAAAACAAAACAAAAAAAAACTCATGACCTTTCTGATAGAATGAGAGAGAGAGAGAGAGAGAGAGAGAGAGAGAGAGAGAGAGAGAGAGAATGAATGAATGCTGAGCATCTCATCTCATGCCTTGCTTTACTACCACCTGCAGAAACACCGCTATTGCCGTCACTTCCGGTTTTTCTTCTCTTCACTCTAACAGTGTGTGAAGCTCAACATGGACACAAATCAGTCTGATACACTTGTGTTAATTCATAAATATTGCAGGAGTCACCTCCAGCACTGTGGACGAATCCGGTGCGTGTTAATGTAACACTTAAGAAGCTCATTCAACACTGAATGTTAGACTAATTCACCAAAATAACATGATATGTACCTCATCGCCATGGTAACAGTGTTAATTCAGCTGTGTGAGCGCGGCTCCAACACTGTGGGTGTTATAAAGGTGCTATAAAGGTGTTGTAAATGTTCTAGAATGTATTATCGTTGTTAAACACTAAGTCGGTGTTGTGTTCATTCTACTTTGTGGCCTATAAGTGTACACTGAAC
>JAUCMX010000029.1:13561247-13576247 GCA_033459395.1 Hemibagrus guttatus | reverse complement strand
TATGCGCGCCCCCTGGCGAGCCCTGAAAGTCGCAAAAACAATAATATCTTTACTCTCAATTCATATAAAATTATATAAACGATATAACTGTGTAAATGTCCTGGTCGTTAAAGCCTACAGTCTACAGTGTGGCGTTAAAACTCATCACAGGCTTCGTGTTTCTGATTTTCGTCTTTGGTTTATTATTATTATTATTATTTTTTTATGAATAAATAAATATCAAACAATATACATCTACAATATAACAAACATAAAAACTAAAGGTAGACAAACAGAAAACAGAGAAGGCTTAAAGAAAGATTAAAGAAAGAAAGAAAGAAAGAAAGAAAGAAAGAAAGAAAGAAAGAAAGAAAGAAAGAAAGATTAAAGAAAGAAAGAAAAGAAAGGATACGGTGTTGATGACAAAAATACTAAATATCAGAATAAAGGAAAAGAGCAGTGTAAGGAATAAATCAGTTCAAGGGAGCTTTGAATCTTTAACACTACTGTATTTGTATTTTTAATAGAAATCATCTCAAAAGGAGGGGGTCACCTTAAAATATGAGAACAGGAAAAAAAAATGTTAAGCCTAGATGCGTTGGACGTATTTTAAAGATCATATCATTAGACATGCACGAACAGTGTACACTATCGGCCCACGATAAAACACACACACACACACACACACCCCACACACACACACACACACACACACACACACACACACAGTAACATATAAAACTGCTCTATTTGCATTCGTATTATTTACATTCAAACTAGAGCTCTCTAAACTATCTCTAAAACTGATTATTTATTTATTTATTTATTTATCTATTTATTTATTTATTTATTTATTTATTCATTCGTAATCAATTCGTGCATTTTTGTAGTTCGATCAAAATGCATGGAAACATAGTTAATCATACCATTATAAACGTCTAATGTGTAATATAAGTGGCTTGCATCTATAATATATATATATATATATATATATATATATATATATATATATATATTATATATATATAATATAGTCTATTAAAAAACATGCTATTCGAATACAACTTTGCTCATGACCCTGACTGTTTAAATTAATGAATTAATTAATTACGCAAATGATTAACAGTCTGTTTACGAACTCAAATCTACACAAACATTGTTAATTTAAACAAACAAACCAAAAAAAAAATCATGAAAAGAAACATAAAATGAACAAAATCCGCCCGCTGGCGATGTTCGCTTTTATTGCGGTTACAGCACGTCACTTTGCGCGAACGCTCCCCTAGTCGGCCAATCAGCGTCGCCCGGCTGTGAGCTCGCCTTGTGATTGGCTGAGCTGAGGGCAGAGGCGCTGTGCTGTGATTGGCTGCCGCGCCTGGTGATTGGCAGAGCGGAGCGGTAGATTCGGAGCTCCTCGTCCACGGCGCTGTCCACACGAGAGTGGGTTCTGGATCGCACCGCGCGGGAGCTCGGGCTGCGCACACACACACACACCCACACACACTCACACACACACACACACACACACGCTCACCGGGGCTCTTTTAAACGGACGGATTTTTTTTATATAATTCTAATAATAAATAGCATTCCTTTACGTGCTGAAAAAAAACAAACAAAACTCCCCCACAACATCCAGCCTGAGGAGAGACTGCTTATTCTAGTGAAGCGCATCTAAACCGCAAAACTCGGGGGTTTGTTTTGTTTTCCGTGCTGGACAGGACACCGGAGCGCACACGGATTCGTGCCGTCCATGGCGCGTTACAAACAGCGCGCTTTTGTGTGTGTGTAAGATGCGCCGTTTAGGTCCTCAGGTGCAGACGCTCGCGGTGTCGGAGTTACAGAGAGCGGCTTTTGCAAAAACTTAAATCTAATGGGACGCAACCACGGAGGAGTTCAAGAAATCAACACAGGACTAACGGGACGAAGAAATGCACCGTTCCTGAAGGTGTAAAATTATATATATATGTAACCGGATAAAAGGGGATTTTACAACGTGGGAACAATTTCCTCAATTCAGCAGCATCATGGCTGCTTTTTATTTCTCTTGACCAGCGTGTGCATGCTCCCTGTTTCGGATTGTTTCCTCCAGAAGGGTTTATGGCACAAACACAGACGTTGCATGTGCATTTGAACAGAAATTGTTGTTGATTAAAGGCTATATGCGCTTATACACAGATTTTTTTTTTTCAAGAAGAGCAAAGAATCACTTCTTCCTTGGGGCATCATTTACCTCCTTGGCCTTCTGTAAAATTAAAAAAAAAAAATTTTTTTAATTGAAATTGTCGGGGAATCGATTGAATGGACTGAAATATAAATCAAAAAGAAAGAAAGAAAGAAAGAAAGAAAGAAAGAAAGAAAGAAAGAAAGAAAGAAAGAAAGAAAGAAAAATCCATACGTTCAAGTTGCCTGGAAGTGGCCGTGACCTCTGACCTATGGAAATTCACTGCAAGCACGACCCGTTCGCCGCGATGCATAGTAAGTTTAAATCATAGTAATAATAATAATAATAATAATAATAATAATTATAATAGTAATTCATCAGCAAAAATCCCTTGTGTATACTGATTTGCATGCATTAAAGGAAATTCGACACAGCTCTCTAATTTAGGTACACAGGCTCTGCTCTTTTTCTTTCTATATCTGAAAGCTGTTGTGTTGTGTGTTGAGATGTTGTATTGATTAAAATCAGTGTGTGAGATTTCCATTTCACAAATGTCACTGAGCTGAAAGGTGCGACGAGATCATGATATTTTGAGTCCAAACATCTCCGGTCCGTGTGCACAAACAAAGCCACCAAATTCTACCTGCTATTTATTTCCTTGCGCTGAGATGGTAGCATTAAAAGGGACATGTTTTTGTCCATTTATTATTATTATTATTATTATTATTATTATTATTTTTAAATGTTTTTGAGGTGTCCTTTATAGGAAAGCTCAATTATGTACCTTTAATTATGTGTGAAATTGTTCCCGAGTTAAAACATTTACCCTTGATGGTATACATCCACAGCGACAAGAGTACCTTTAAAGTACCTTTATTTTAATTAAAAAAAATAAAAAGGTGTGTAAGATGTGAATACGGAAGTGTTGTGGATGTTTTAAATCAATTCTTCAGCCCAATTCTTTGGCTCTCAGGAAAACTGAGGAAAAATGTGTCATTAAACGAGCTCGTACACTTCCTTGTCTCTGGAGGGGTGTATGGTTGTTCTGTTGTGTCGGTCCAGTTTGGTGTATTTATTTCTGAGCGTGTGTGTAGTGTAGTGAACTCGTGGGTGTGATGAATAATGAACGTTCGGCGTTAACCTTAACCTCTCAACCACCAAGAACCTCATGCATGCATACACACACTTCCACACGCTTACTCATGATCAAAATATCAAGTTGGAATATTTTTGGATTCTTTTCCATTTATTTTCCATTTACAACGAAATGATTCTTCGTTTCTTGTTGACAGGGAAAAAACTAATAAAGTTTTTTTTTTTTTTTTTAAATATTAATAATATAATATAATATCAGCCGCATTGTTCTCCATGTAGTTACCGGAGGTCTGGAAATGTAAAGCAGCAATAGCAGGTTCATTTCTGACACACAGTGATGGAAACTCCTATAATGAGCTCCTTCAGTGTTAAATTAACTTTGACATGCTTCAATTATCAGCAGAGTTCATATATATATATATATATATATATATATATATATATATATATATATATATATATATATATATATATATATATATATATATATATATATATATATTCCCTGAGTAATAATATAAAGGCAGCTGGATGCCGGATAAACATAGGAGGAGTTTCCTCCAGCTTTCTGGAGAGACGAAATTAAAGCCGTGAATTAGACATTTTGTTCCCGAAAAATCAACAACAACAACAACAACAACAACAACAACAACTACAACAACAAATTCGTTTTTGTCTGTGTTAGCCAGGTATTTCTTTCTTTCCTTTCGAGAATTCTGTGGCTTTGAAATGTTAGGTTTACATATAGACATATATATTAAAATGAGATTAATAAAAACAAAAAGCCTTCCCGACTTTCACTTTTATTTGCGATGCGCAAACATTATGACGAGTTTAAAAAAATGAATTTGTTCACTGAGTCGTGACCTGGAACGCACTTGTGTTTTCACTTTCTCCTTGACTAACAATAATTCCACTGGAGCATATTATTATTATTATTATTATTATTATTATTATTATTATTATTATCTGTCGTCCTCTCTCTCTCTCTCTCTCTCTCTCCTCTCTCTCTCTCTCTCTCTCTCTCTCTCTCTCTCTCTCTCTCTCTCTCTCTCTCTCTCTCTCTCTCTCACACACACACACACACACGCAACACACACACACACACACTTCGCGGCGTGGTGAATGAAGCGCTGTATTTTACGCATTTCAGCGCCGGAACGAATCGCGTTTCCTTTCCGACACACAGCCAGAAAGAGATTACACACACACACACACACACGCGCACACACACACACACACACACACACCAAATATATGACACACTTTTACTACATTAGACCGACAACCACCGACAGCACTTGCACGGCTGCAGGGACACAATTTAGTTCGTTATGAGAAAAATCGTCTTTTATGTTATAGAATTTATTTATTTATTTATTTTTTTTGCACATGCGGTTAGAGATGAGAGAGAATGATTCATTTGATGTTGTCGTTATTATTATTATAATTATTATTTCAGCCCTTAAACTCTTGCATTATGTAAATATCCCCTAATGATAGCACTTTTAACTCATTCATGAATACTTGCCTGTTTCTCTACAGTTAAGCCACCTGTTCGGATTTTGAAATAAATTTACTTTATAAATCTAATAATAAATATATAATAAAAAAGTGAGGACAAGTGAGCTTTTTAAGTTGTTGGGTTTGTGTGCGTGCATTTTATTTTATTCTTATAAATATGCTTTATAGTAATTTAAAGTAAAGGTTAAAAAGAACAACACAGGTTAAATTATGTAAGATTCATTCATTTATTTATTTATTTATTTATTTATTTACTTATTTTAACCTGGGTTTTGGTTACGAGAGAATCCTTAGTACATGTTAATATATTTCACATCAAATCCATTAAATAATAATAATAATAATAATAATAATAATAATAATAATAATAATAATATACTATTAGAGACTATAGAGACTATAACTTTCCCTGCAAGCTACATATGTGAGAGCATTTCTTTCTTTCTTTCTTTCTTTCTTTCTTTTCTTTTTCTTTCTTTCTTTCTTTCTTTCTTTCTTTTCTTTTTCTTTCTTTCTTTCTTTCTTCTTTTAAAGCACAGTGACTTCGCCTGAGTCGAAGGAATGACGTCACTGGCTAAAAAACCCTAAACAAACCGTTAGCATTCACTGTGGTTTACAAATGACAAAAACTTGTCATTTGGCTCTAGTACTCACAGTTACATGTCCAGAATTGTATTTTATTATATTTTACAGCCTGTAAACATGTTTGTTTGTTGTTTTTTGTCACACGTTTCTCTCAGAATAACTCCCTCCACAGCAAACGCTTCACACACGCATGCTAGTACGCTATAGACAGTTAGCGTTGTAAAATAAGCCACGCCCACAAGGCTGACGACGAATTACCACACGGTATTTAGCATGTTAGCACGATAGTAGTCTAGGTCAACTAAAGTCTCTTGAACGTCCAAGCATTAAACATAGCATTTCTTATTCTCATAAACTTGTGAAGAAACCTCTAACAGAATGGTGACTCGTCATTTTGAAGTGTTTAAGTTTTGCCTCGCCTTGGTACTTCCTGTTATGGCTGACCAGAGAGAGCCACAGAGTCTGAACAGATGACACACAGCAGAAGAATAGCACATTTCTCACTCTATTTATCATTAAACATTATAGAGTTTTTAAACAATTATAATCATGTTGTCACTTTGCCAAACAGAAAATTAGGAAAATCTGTGGTGGAAATCTGTATTCAGTGGCTCTGCTACAGTATTTAGCACAATATCGTGATCAGGGTTGTGGTGGATCCAGAGCTTACCCCACAAGGTTGGGAGGATTTACACCTGTTTAGCTTTATCTTTGCAGGTCCACCTACTGATATGTTTTCAGACAGTGGAAAGAAACCGGATAATCTGAAGGAAACCCAATATTATCACAAGCTCTGACTGGAACCCTAGACCTGTGAGGTTTTAACATTACCTGCTACACCACAGTGCCACCCTTTTTCCTTTAATCTAGAACATGGTCCACCATTTGGCAACCCAATGGTCGATGCAGCAGTTTTGTTGACCTGGATGAACAGACTTGCCCTTGCCCAGCATATGGGATTTTATCAGTGCGCTGGAAATTTTCCGCGCTTTTAGAAAACTTCCAAAATATTGCACTACATTTTGAACGCCACTAGAGTTTTTTTTTTTAAAAACACTCTGCTAACATGCTAATGAGAGAAATTGCACCCCCCTCTTAACCTACACACACACACACACACACACACACACAAAACCATTCTCTCTGTTTGTTGTCCGCATTTTTAAACGAGGTGGCGGTTCACTTGGCAGTTTTCATTTGGGCCTGTTTAAACTGCTTTGGCCAGATAAAGGAGCGTAATGGGAGCGCGTCGCTAATCGCGCTTTTATTTTCTGGATGGAGGAGCACGAAGGTCTTCAGGCCGCTTCTCAGGCTTTCGGGGCGGAAGCGGCGCTGAAATCAATCACGACTTCGATTTATCAGCCGAGTGGGGCTCAGCAGGGAAAATAAAAGCCAGAGAAGGATATAGATCACATCGGAGAAGTTGGTTTCATTCCATTCCGCACATAGCCTCGATGACCTTAAACACGCACATATGCATACACACACACACACACACACACACACACACACACACACACACACATTGTCATCAGTGTATTGCAGTGGTGTTTGCTGCAAGCGACGGCTGATTTGCACCTTCACAGACAGAACTGATACACTTTCAGCTGAAACACAGAGCAAACCTTAGACACAGAGCTGTCGTGTTCGAACGCTCGCTCCATAAATGCTTTACATGTTCAGGGAAATATATGTTCAGACGAAACTGAGCTCAGGTAACAGGTCCTGCTCTAGTTTCTGTTTCATTACAAAAATTTTGTTCAGTTCCTCAGAAGGAAGTAACCGACCTAATAGTGTAATAAGGACAAAGAAGGAAGTTAGGTAAAAGTCATGCGACTGAATGAAAATAACATATAGTACGACTATATTTTGTTCTGTACAGTATACATCACCTTAAAAGACACAATAGAGGTCCTTATGTTCTTTGCGTGGGTTTCCTGAAAAAGTAAAAATACGCAATACAGAAGAAATCACATGCAAGTGAGTCAGTATAATCGTAACTATATTAGCATTCTTGTCTATTTTTTGCATTGACTGTTAGATTATTGGGGTCAAGTGCTATGATTTGTTCTTAGACACTCTACTATTTCTTTGGACGTTGCAAAAAAAAACAAAACCTGTTCCTCTTCTATATTAACGCAGTCAGTCGAATAATTATCGTTTCTCTAGTAACAACTTAATTCACCGTTAATTTCTCAGTTTCTTCATTTAGCTCTTACTGATGAACCCAGTCAGTGAGTCAATGAGTCTGTCAATGAGTCAATCAGTTGGTCAGTGAGACTAAATGATTTGGGCAGGGAGTCAGTCAGGGAGTCAGTTAGTGAGTCAATCAATCAGTCAGTGAGTCAGTGAGTGAGTCAATCAGTGAATTGATGACTGAGCCGGTCAGTGAGACTGTAAATGATACGGGCAGCGAGTCAGTCAGTGAGTCAATCAGTCAGTGAGTGAGTCATTCAGTGAATCAGATGGTGAGTTAGTCAGTGAATCTGATGGTGAGTTAGTCAGTGAGTCATTGAGTAAATCAGAAAGTCTGTGTCAGTCAATTAGGCAGTCTCTGATTCAGACGGTGAGTTAGTCAGTGAGTTATTCTGTAAGACAGTGTGTCAGTAAGTTAGTTTGTGACTGAGTCAGTCAGTGAGTCAATCAGTCAGTCAGTGAGTCAGTCAGTGAATCAGTTGGTGAGTTAATCAGGGAGTCAAAAAGTAAATCAAAAAGTCAGTGGGTCAATCATTTACTGAATCAGACAGTGAGTTGGTCAGGGAGTCATTTAGTCAGTGTGTCAGTCAGTTAGTTTGGAACTGAATCAGTCGGTGAATCTCTCAGTGAGTCAGTCAGGGAGTCAGTCAGTGAATGAGTCAGTCAGTGTCTCAATCAGTAAGTCAGTAAATGTGACAATCAGTGAGTCAGACAGAGAGTCAGTCAGTGAGTCAGACAGAGAGTCAGACAGAGAGTCAGTCACTGAGTCAGACAGAGAGTCAGTCACTGAGTCAGACAGAGAGTCATTCAGTGTTCTGGTCAGTGATCAGTGAAATCAGTGATCAGAAATGCCATGTGGCAGTGAAACTGAAGGTGTAATTTCTCATTAGCTAACTGATATAAAAATGGTTAACACTAGGACAAGACGTGAGATTTGTATATTTGTAGCTTTTGTTCCAATATCAGAGAAAATCTCTCCTGCTCGTTAGAATTCCGTTACATTCCGCATCAGATCATCTGCAAAAGGAACAATCAGCTGGACAGATCCTCAGGTAGTGACAGGTGAACAAGGAGAAAAGCTGCATCCAGAGATAAAGAAAGAGAGAAAGGTAAAGCAAGAGCAGGAGAGAGAGAGAGAGAGAGAGAGAGAGAGAGAGAGAGAGGTGGATGAATGGATGGACGGTGACACATTACTCTCTGTGAATTGATGCGTTTTGTATTCGGGGCATTAGAGAAGCGGGTTTGGTTTTGATATAACCTGAAGCGGTGTGTTTAAGAACTATCACGCTCGTAGGCTGGATTAGCACACATGGCACACTCCCTGTGTGTATCTTCGTGTGTGTGTGTGTGTGTGTGTGTGTGTGTTGCAGGGAGGGGATTCTGTTCTGAAGCAATCAGTATGTTAATATGACAGAGTAACTGGATTAGCATGGCAATATTTAACACACACACAAACACACACACACACACACACACACATACATATACGCTGAAGTAAATGTAACAGTGTACACAATGATAATATAATACCTTCTTTTCGTGGTACGAGTTCCCTTGCTGCATCTACACACTGGTATAAACACTGCTGTCAAACACGGACATTTGTTACAGCGGCTGTTTTTAATGTGTGTGAAAATAATCCTCCAGAGACTCGGGTGGCGACTGGGGGTCACTCTGTCTCATCCTCACAAAGGGACCCTATAAAAGTTATGGCGTTGATGTTCAGCTACCGGAGAAAGAGACGCTCGGTATAACAGTAGCTTCTTTATTAAACTAGCTTAGTTTGGCTTAGTTTAGCTATTTATGACGATCCCCTAAAATACTATATATTTTTAAAATTGTATTTCATTAGGCTAGCTAGCGTACCTTTTGCCAGCTTACTTAAAGGTATGCTGATGCTAGTCGCTTAAGTGTACGTCTTTTTTTTTTAACGGATTAAATAATCTTCATCTTGATGAACGTGGGTTGTGGAAAAAAAAAAAGAGTACACAGTGTAGGATCTTACAGCTTGACACGGCTTCCAGGCTAGCATCCGGTCACGAAAACACACATCCGGTGTGTGAAAAATGCTTATTCAGAAGGTGAGAGAAAGATTAAGGTCAGCTACAGTGGGTCAGCTGATATCTACAACTATATTTTACTATTGTCCACTAGGGGCGTGGCTTATGATTGAAGAAAAGATGAAAACTTTTTTTTACCAGTGAGGTGAAGGGTGCCGTTCTGCCCGAGGTGTGAGATGAGATGTGGTGGAAAAGCTTACTCCAGGATGGTAGATGAATATAGCCACACCCTTTTTTAGTCCAACCTGCTTTTATCCACTGGATTGAATCCTGAGTGAGGGTCAGGAGTCTTGTTCGACTGGACAGAAACTCTGTACATTAAACGTATTCAAATCAGAACACAAACTGCCGAGGAAACAAATCAATGGTTTTACATTTAAATTCAGTGCCTGTTAAATGAACCGTCGATCCTGATCCAAGCTGGGGTTCTTTCCAGGGCACGGAGGGGTGAACCAGCTCGGTGGGGTGTTTGTGAATGGGAGGCCGCTACCCGACGTGGTGAGGCAGAGAATCGTGGAGCTGGCTCATCAAGGCGTACGGCCATGCGACATTTCCCGCCAGCTTCGCGTCAGCCATGGCTGTGTCAGCAAGATCCTGGGCAGGTGAGTCATTTTTATACCTTAGTCATGATGACCGAATGTATTGACAGTTCCAAGTTCCAAGACATTACAAGTGATATAATATCAGAGAGAGGAAAAACTTTAGCTTAAATTTAGACGCAAGAGTGTAAAATCAGTGGCCTGATTCATATGCTACAAAAATTTAAAATCAGGAAGCGTTAAAGTTTTTGTGTGAATGCTGACCGACTACCAGGATAAAAAACTGTTAATAAAAAATATATCACAGGATTTAGCTGCTAAATAAACGTTTTGCTAACTGGTTAAAACGTTCATATCAACCATTTGTTGATCTACAGTAAGTTCGGAAAGTTGTAGTTACAATTCCAGCTAAATTTAGCGCCTTCTCTGCATCGATCGACTTCAGCAACTAATTAAAAACTTATTTTGTTTTACGTTTTCTAACAGAAAACGCTAATTCTGATGAATGAGAAATAAGTCGGGTTTTTGCTCTTAACAATAAGCGAGCGCTGAGCGTTGGAAAATCGACCGAATGTCCGGAATGTTCCATTTGTGCCGCTCACGATCAGTCGCGCAGGTTTACACGGAAGGAACGTTTCTCCGAAACGAACGCCGAGCGCCGGCGAGGCTGAGTCAGCACTTCCTGCTTTTGTGTGACCAAGTTTGAAATAAAAAATAAAAAAACGTCCCGAATTGGAGTGGGTCAAAGCCTTTTTTTTCTTTCTCTTCCTCTCTGTCACAAAAAGAAAAGATTCATCACATTGTACATTTGCATCCGAATGAAACGGGTGGCATACATCTGCCGAGGAGGTTGAAGGACGGAGAGGGAGAGAGAAAGAGAGAGAGAGAGAGAGAGAGAGAGAGAGAGGTTTAGGAAGAAAGGGATTTTTGAATAAAATGATTTATAAAGAATAGGAAGAAGAAAGAATTAAGAAAAAGACACGAAAGACTGAGAGAGAGCGTAAGAGAAAGATCGAAAGAGAAAGAAAGACAGAGAATTTGAATAGATGAAGGTGTGGGATTAGCGCTAGGGCCTTTAGCAATATCAAAAAATGTGTTTGCCATTGTTCTGTCCCTTTCCGACCCCCCCGGAGCCCGCGGTCCAGCTCAGTCATGCGTTACTGCTAGGCCCCGTGTGCGTGTGTTAATTTCCTCCCTGCTCTCTGGCTAACGGGCAGACAACAAGAAAGCCACCACGTTTAATAGCGCGTGGACCGAGTGTAGCACGCTAAAATACATACGGTGGATGAATATCCATGCCTTCTCATTAATAGCGGGATTTTCACAAATGTCTATTAAGCTTGGCTGTTTTTTCCGTATATACTGAGGGAGAAAGGCTACGGAGTGTGTGTGTGTGTGTGTGTGTGTGTGTGTGTGTGTGTGTGTGTGTGGATAGTAATCCCTGTTTTAATGTGGTACGGAAAATATATTTAGTAAACCGAAGCTACATTTCAGCAGTTTGAGCTATCACAGAGGAGCGAGATTAATCAAAACCTCTCTGGAGAATGGTTTTAGATGATCACTTTAAAAAAAACAACAACAACAACCCAACTTTCCGAATCAAGTTCATATCATTCAGTTAACCGCTTTAGTTTATCTCTGAGCTAACAAAAAACAAAACAAAAAAACAACGCTAGCATTTTGCATAACGTTAAACAACTCGCAGAAACATCAGAATATGTTAGCTAGCTAATATGTGTGAGAAAACTAGCAACATAACACGAGCTAGCAAACGTCTCAGAATATTCTGAAAACTAGCCCTCTAACCTCAAATGCCAAACCATCACGCTATTCGTGATCAAAGCTAGTTTTAAAGAAATGTCCAAATGAAGGCTAGCTGACGTTAGCAGCTCTTCTGACAAAAAGCTAATGTTAGAGAACATTCCTAAAATGCTAGTTGACATGAGAAAGCTTGACATAAATGCTATGAGAAAAACCTTAAATTTCCCAAACAAGAGCTAGTTCGAGTACAAAAGAGTGTTAGAATTTATTCATTTTATTATTATTTTTTAAAAATGCTTAAAAAAACTAGCTTAAGCTAGCAAGCGTTTCAGAATATCCTTTAAAAAAATAGCCAGTTTACCTTTCACCCTCACACTCCTCACACACTCCTCACACTCTCCTCACATTCCTCACACGCCTCACATTCCTCACACACCTCACCCTCCTCACATTCCTCACACACTCCTCACACACCTCACACTCCTCACACGCCTCACACACTCCTCAAACACCTCATGCTCCTCACACATTTCCCACACACTCCTCACACACCTCACACACTCATTACACTTCTCACACCCTCCTTACAAACCTCACACACTCATTACACTTCTCACACACTCCTCACACACCTCACACACCCTCTTCAAACACTTCTCACACACTCCACACACCTCACAACCCTCACCCTCCTCACACACCTCACACTCTCCCCACACTACTCACACACCTAATACACCTCACACTCCCCACACTTAGCACACTCCACACACTCCACACACTGCTCATACTCCTAACACACCTCACACTGCTCACATTCTTTACACTCCACACACTCCCCAAACTGCTCACACTCCTCATACTGCTCATACTGCTCACACTCCTCACACTGCTCACACTCACAATTCTCACACTTACACACCTCATACTCACACTCCTCACACACTCCTCACACTCACACTCCTCACATACCTCACACACTCCTCACACACCTCACACTGTGCACACTCCTCACACTTCTCACACTCCTAATGCACCTCACACTCCCCACATTTAGCACACTCCTCACACTTCACGCACTCTTCACACTCCACACACTTCTCACATTCCTCACACACTCCTCACACACTCCTCACACTGCTCACATTCCTAACACACCTCACACTGCTCACACTTCTAACACTCCTCACACACCTCATACTCACACTGCTCACACTCCTCACACTCCTTACACACCTTCATACTCCTTACATTCCTCACACTCCTCACATACCTCACACACTCCTCACACACCTCACACTGTGCACACTCCTCACACTCCTCACACTCCTAATGCACCTCACACTCCCCACATTTAGCACACTCCTCACACTTCACACACTCTTCACACTCCACACACTGCTCACATTCCTCACACACTGCTCACACACTCCTCACACTGCTCACATTCCTAACACACCTCACACTGCTCACACTTCTAACACTCCTCACACACCTCATACTCACACTCATCACACTCCTCACACTCCTTACACACCTTCATACTCCTTACATTCCTCACACTCCCTCACACTCCACACACTCCTCACACACCCTCACACACCCTTCCATTTTTCCATCACCCTGCTCAGCAGCAGCTAAACACAGAACCACAATACTCTAGATACAGAAATCCAACAGTGTTCAAACTTCATTTCTGTATACTGTATAAAAACCTAGCAGTGAGTCTGTGTGGAAGTTTGCTATGTTCGAATGTCATGTTCATGTGTGTGTATGTGTGTGTGTGTAAGAGATTTTTCTGTCTGCTTTAATTCCTCAAACACCAGCTCTTCTCTGATCAGGCGGAAATTCGCTAAAACTTCGCATCGCATCACTGCGCCGGTATCATCATCGTCAAATCACTGACAGGCTGCGTTTTGATTGGCAGGTACTATGAGACGGGGAGCATCAGGCCGGGCGTGATCGGAGGATCCAAACCAAAGGTTGCTACACCCAAAGTCGTCGACAAAATCGCCGATTACAAACGCCAAAACCCCACCATGTTTGCCTGGGAGATACGAGACCGACTGCTAGCCGAGAGAGTGTGCGATAACGACAGCGTCCCCAGCGTCAGCTCAATCAACAGGTCAGTAAACAATAAACACAGATAACATTCTTCACCACACGTTTAAAAACAAGAACCGGATCAAACCGTATCGAACCAGTTGTTTATAATTCACGGTGTGTGTTTGTTTTTGTTTATAAGACATCAACCAATCAGCAATCCACAAAGCACCACGAGCTCTGATTGGTCGTCCAACATGGCACAAAGTTTTGTGCAGTTGGGAAAAAAAAATCAACGATTAAGAAGAAGAAGGGATGAAGGGAAAAGGCAGAAAGAGAGGGGGATGAGATGAGACAGAGAGACGCACACATATTCATGAGTCCAGGTTCGACAGCATGTGTACGATGACAGAGAAGAAGAGAGAGAAAGCGACAGAGAGAGAAAGAGGGAGGGAGGGGGGGAAAAAGGGGAAAAAAAGAAAAAAATGGGGCTTGTGCTTTGCTTGAGCGATCATGCAGGAAGTGCGAGGCTGTGCTGCCTTGTCAGCCACTTCACACACACACACACACACACACACACACACACACACACACACACACACATGATGTCTGTTTCCTCTTTGTCTACTGTTTACTGCAGGATCATTCGCACTAAAGTCCAGCAGCAGCCCGGCCAATCAGGAAGCGTCTCTGCGCATAATTTAGGTAAGACCCCCAACACACCGCTTTATGTATGTTACGATTTTTTCGGCACCTCTACGCCAGTCGTACGAAGTTTCCACCCCTCCCCCATAAGAAGCATAAGAAGCTAGCAAATAAATGAGTGCGTATGGATAAAGAACTTTCTGGAATGCTGAGAAACGTCCCTCTGAGTCACATCCCGGTCTGGAGATCAGCCGCGACGATGAGCAGCGACTCCATTCATCACCTCCTCTCGGTAGCAGCGTCTCCTGATCTACTCAGTAATCTTCATAATCTCACATCGCCGCTTAATCGAAAATTAATTTTCGCCTTCCGGCTTCAGATCCCGACGATAAAGCCTTCTCACACACTC